>JAGFNQ010004128.1:0-78498 GCA_024364735.1 Boesenbergia rotunda | reverse complement strand
TTAGTCAATAATCATGTGACATGGAATAAGGTTAAGTTCTTATCTAATGAATGTCTGATCAAACACACTGGACAACCCCGACATCACACTTAGAGGGCATAGGCACAACAACATTTATGAAATTAGATTAAACCCGACCCTTAGCAACTGCCTTTTAACCCATAAGGATGAGAGTTGGCTTTGGCATAGAAGACTTGCACACATTCACTTTAGAAAACTACCTACACTAAATGGCTTAGTTAGAGGCCTACCAAAATTACCTAACCTTGAGTCAACCATATGTAATGCTTGCCAACAAGGAAAACAAACTAGATCAACTCACAAACCAACTAATCAAACTCAAACTAAATCAATTCTTGAATTAATTCACCTAGACCTGTTTGACTCACATAGGGTAAAATCAATTAGTGGGAACCTATATTGTTTAGTAATCATCGATGACTATTCAAGATTCACTTGGGTCAAATTCTTAAAAAATAAAGATGAAACATTTGAAATATTTACTCAATTTTGTAAACTAACAGAAAAATGAAAAAGGGGTGAAAATTAAAAGACTTAGGAGTGATAATGGCGGAGAATTCAAAAACCAAAAATTTAACCAATTCTGTTTAGAAAATGACTACCACCACGAATTCTCCTGCCGTAAAACACCTTAACAAAATGGAATTGTAGAAAGGAAAAATAGAATACTACAAGAAGCAACCAGAACAATGCTCAATGAATTCAACCTACCTAAATACCTTTGGGCTGAGGCTGTCAGTACAGCCTGTTATGTACAAAATAGAATAACTATAAATAAAAATTTAGAAAAAACCTCATTTGAAATTTACTATAACAAACAACCTAATGTTAAATATTTTAAAGTATTTGGATGTAAAGTGTATATACTAAATACGAGAGAACACTTAGGAAAATTCACATCTAAGGTTGAAGAAGGTATCTTTTTAGGTTATTCTCTTACCAGTAGAGCCTATAGAGTTTATAACAAAACAACTCTAAGGATTGAAGAAACTATAAATGTAAAATTTGATGAAAAATCTAGTCCAAACAAATCTGATCAAACCATCTATTAACCCATTGATTTTATCAGGTCCAGCACCAACCCAGATGAAAACCCAACTGAGGACCAAGACCATGATCTAATTGAACCTGAACCTGAACCCAACCAAACTAGAACTGTTCGAGTTAGCTCAGCCCACCCAACTGATCAAATCATAGGTGATCCAGAATTAAGGGTTCAGACTAGGTCAGCTTTTAGAAACCTTAGCCAGATTGCCTTAATTTCCAAAATTGAACCCAAGTCTGTAGAAGAGTCCTTACTTGACCCTGATTGGATCATAGCTATGCAGGAAGAGTTATCCCAATTTGAACGTAATCAAGTCTGGGATTTAGTACCCTTACCTAAAGGTAAAAAGTTTATTGAAACTAAATGGGTCTTTAGGAACAAGCTTAATGAACAAGGTGAAACAGTTAGAAACAAGGCCAGGTTAGTAGCTAAGGGGTTTAGCCAGGTAGAGGGACTTGATTATGATGAAACCTATGCACCTGTAGCTAGACTTGAGTCCATTAGGATGATTTTAGGTTATGCAGCCCATAAAGGGATTCAATTGTATCAAATGGATGTTAAGTCAGCCTTCTTAAATGGTCTAATTAAGGAAGAGATTTATGTAGGTCAACCCCCAGGTTTTGAAAGCTTAGAATATCCTGACTATGTTTTTAAACTTAAGAAAGCTCTGTATGGACTTAAGCAAGCCCCTAGAGCTTGGTATGAAAGACTGTCTAACTACCTAGTATCTAAAGGCTTTAACCAAGGTAAAATTGATCCAACTCTATTTGTTAAGACCTTAAAATCTGATATTTTTATAGCCCAAGTATATGTAGATGATATAGTATTTGGCTCAACTAACTCAAATTTTTTGCAAGAATTTATAACTTTAATGGAAAATGAATTTGAAATGAGTTTAGTAGGTCAATTAACCTTCTTTTTAGGGCTACAAATAAAACAAACTAGTGAGGGTACTTTTGTCTATCAACAAAAATACACTAGAGAACTACTTAAAAAATTTGGAATGGGTAATGCAAAAGAAATCAAAACACCTATGTCTACCAATCAAACCATAAACAGTGACCCAAATGGCAAACCTGTTGATCTTAAGTATTATAGAAGTGCCATAGGCAGCCTCCTTTACCTAACTGCAAGTCGACCTGATATATTCTTTGCAGTTAGTATGTGTGCTAGGTATCAAACCTGTGCTAAAGAATCACATCTAACCCTAGTTAAAAGAATATTTAGGTATCTTAAAGGGACAGAAAATTTAGGAATTTGGTACCCTAGAACATCCCAATTTGAACTTATTGGATTCTCTGACTCAGACTATGCTGGCTGTAAGTTAGATAGAAAAAGTACTAGTGGTGGGTGTCAACTACTAGGACCCTCACTAGTTAGTTGGTTCAGTAGAAAATAACATTGTGTTGCCCTATCTACCACTGAAGCTGAATATATAGCTATGGGAGAATGTGTAGCCCAGTTACTTTGGATGATGCATACCTTAAAAGACTTTAACTTAGAGTTTAAGAAAGTTAAAATCTTTATAGAAAATCTAAGTTCAATTAACCTAACCAAAAACCCAGTCCACCACTCTAGGACCAAACATATAGAAATTAAGCACCATTTTGTTAGAGATCATGTAAATAAAGGGAAAATTGAACTTAATCATGTTGAATCTAAGGCTAACTTAGCAGATATATTTACTAAATCGCTCCCTGAATCTGAATTTAGCAATTTAAGGAGGTTAATAGGAATGTGTGTTGTAGACTAGGACTAACTTGATCATTTTTACCTTTTTGATAAATCAACTCACATATTCTGCTTGACACTTAATTTTTTTTTAACTTAATTTTAGTATTCAAACTTCAGTTTTCAATACTAACCTGATCATGTATTTTTTAATTTTTTTTTTAAAAAACTTGATTTTCAAAATTGAGTTGGATGTTTAAAACTTGACTTCGAAGTTGGAGGACTTAGCCTAAGTTTGACCCCTAGAACTGCATGAACCTATAGATCTAGGTAGCCGCATCTCACAAAACACATTAAGGTTAATTTGCTTGTGCCTGCAAAACATAGAACGGTTGTGAGATGCATAGGACTTTGCCTGGACTTCAGAATGCTTAAATCTGTGCATCGTAGCAAGTCTGGGCATTAAATACCAACTTCATATTAATCAAGTCAAGTAGTTTTTCTAAGCTAGACACTAAAACTTGACTTAACTAATCTGGTGAACACTACTATTCTTTAGATAGTTAGCTAGTAACCAAAATTAGACATCTAGAATGTTTAGGAGGAGCTTAAGTCAAAATCTTTCTTATTTTGTGTGTATTTCAAATATGTTGGTTGAAAATTATTTTTGAGAATTTTACTTAACCTTGAAATTAGTTTTCAAACTATTCCTAAATTTTTTTAAGCCTTTTTCTCTCTTTTGAAAACAGTGTTGAAAGAAATTCTTTTTGGAAAATTATCCTTAGCTTTCACTTATTTTGTTTAAACTAGCTTTATGAAAATCGTTTGAAAATATACTTTGAATCTAGCTTGTTAAAACCATGCTTGAAATTTGGTCTTACAATCTTATCCTTAAACACTATCTTCAAGAAAGAAATAAAAACACTATCTTCAAGAAAGAAATATACATGGGGCGAATTTTCTTTACAAAATACTTATTACCCCTATCTTCTACAAATACCTTAACCCTTGAAATATTTTTTTTAATATTTTCACCTATTTTGAAAAACTCTTGTAAACATGTTTGACTATTTTATTACTCCTTGAAAATATTTTGGAAAATCCTTTTTGCTAAACAATCATTTTCTGTGGTTTCAAATACTTAGATTTTTGTCTCTAAGCATTACATCTATATCTTTTGAAAAAAAAAACATGATTTATTGAAGTCAAATTTAGACACTTATGTTTTTAACCTAGTCCATTTTATGTTGAGAATTTGACTTCCCCCTTCTGGATTAGTTCAGAATCTTGGTCTATTTTTTAAGCACCATTTTTATTTTCTTAATCCTTGAGTGCTTATTATTTGTTTAAGACTTGGTTGCCTAATATCTCTTTATGTTGATGAATGCCAAAGGGGGAGGGTTATACGGTTAAGAGTTAGAAATTAAAACAACCTTGATTTTAGAGCATGTCATTTACATATTATGGGTGTACTTATTGTTGTTACATGTTATTTTTCTAATTTTAACTCAGGTTGTCATTGCATCAAAAAGGAGGAGATTGTTGGTGTAGTTTACACTAACGGTCAAACTCAAGTTTTGATGAATGACAAACAGGTTAAAGTTAGGTTGTTATGGTTCTAACCTCTTTACCAAGTGTGCAGGGTTGAAAGACTTAGGACCAGACACTAGGCTGAAGTCCAGGATGGTTGAGTCCTGGCAGAAAGTCCAGTTGGGTCCGCGAGGCCTGACAACTGGTTGAAGACCAAGTTGGTGGAGACTTGGCAGAAAGATCAGGGTGGTTGAGTCCTGACAAAAAGTCCTGGTAGGTCAAGAAGTCAAGTAAAACTGTACAAAGGGTAAGTAAGGTAAGTCACTGGAGGAGCGAACCAGTGAGGACGGGTCCCATTTTGGGACTTTAGGCGCGGTCTAACTTAGACCCATTTGGGTGATCTAAGTTGAGTCCTGGTTAGATCCTGGTCCGGATGTGGATGGGATCTAATTACCTTTGAAAATTTCACATTTTAGTTCATTTTATTATTATGCTAACTCTGGTTTACAGGGTTTATTTGGTATATGGACTAAGTTGATTTTGCAGGTGAATTCTGCAAAATTACTCCTCATTATTTTTTAAATTTGAAATTTTATTAAAGAATAAATTTATTCTTATTAATAATAATAAATTCATTCCTATTATTATTATCCACAACTTGGGTAAGATGAATTTCTATTCCTATTATTATTTTTTTTGTTAAATAGAAATTCAAATGATGGATAAAGCAGATTGAGTTGTGCTACTTCAAATGATGGATAAAGCGCTGCACAAAAATAGGATCGCTGCACAAAAATAGGATCTGGATGAAACTCAAAGCTCGAGAAGTCCTCTATAAAAAGCATGAGAATTAGCACAGAAAACATATGTGATAATTCGAACAGTGCCATCATCTCTTCTTCACGCTTTCACGCTCGATGCTTCCACGCTCTTTTGCTACGGCCTGTCTTCCAACTCGTCTACGTCTAATTACTGCTGGAAGACCACCCTTAACATTCAAACTCATTCATATAATTTTCTTTGGTAACGATTTTATTACTGCATTATCTGTACTCATTTCTATTAGAGAGTGTGAGGTTGTCACACTCTCTATCATCTGTATTCGCCTACTCTACCGGGGGTCTCCGGTAGAGAGTTTTAGTGAATTGCCCACAGAAAAGGTCCGAGGGACCTGGGCCTTCGAGTAGGAGTCGCCGAAGGCTCCGAACGAAGTAAAATTCGTTCGTGTTTTGTGTGTTCGTTTTTTATCATTTCTTTTGTTTCCGCTGTGCACGACTTTACAAACACATTCTTTTTACTCTGAAAAATATATTTTTTAAAACACACGTGATTCACCCCCCCCCTCTCACGTGCATTCCGATCCTACAAGTCCCACGTTGAAAACACATGGGAAAGATCATAGACTTATAAGGAAAAATTATCTCCATTGGTATAAGACCTTTTGGGGAGAGCCCAAGAGTAAAACCATGATAGTTAGGCCCAAAGTGGGCAATATCATACTATTGTGAAATATCTAAATTCTTTTTGGTCCTTACAATTGGTATCAAAGTCAGGTCGCTCTTCACCGGATTCACCGCTGGAAGAAGCATGAGCTAGAGCCATAATTCAGATTTTACTATGTGGGTTAAGCATTAAACAAAGGAAGTGCGGGCTCCCTTATCTTGATCAAGAGGACCAAACACCAAGCAAAGAAAGCCTAGTTGTGACTAGGTGGTGAAGTTCTAGTAGGTCGGGTGGACCAAGGGGTAGAAAGTCCTAGTGGATTGAGGATCAGACACTAAACGGAAAGACTTTCCACTTGAGGAGGGCTTGTGTGTTTGATCGAGGTGGACCGGCAACAGGGGTGAGGGTGAATTACCCCTGTAAAAATAAAATAAGATCTTTTGCGCGACTTACCAAGATTCCAGATTAGTTGCAATAATAAATTAAAATAAATATAAACTAATTAACTGAATTAAACTAGTAAAAGGCTAAGACACAAAAGTTATTTGGTTGCAACCTTGGTGGTTGCTAATCCAAGACGGTTGAAGTTCATTATCAAAATCTTCATCTGGTAGAGAAACCTTTTACATACTTTGTAACACAAGACAAAAGCTAGAAGAATTATTAGAAATTTGATTACAGTCAATTGATGAATTGGAATTGAGCTCTGGGGGCCTATTTATAGCCCCGATCAATTCTATCTGAATGCTGATGTGACACTATAGGGGCGCCCGAGTGCTTGAGAGCGCCTGACACGTGGCTTGGGGGCCTATTTATAGGGGTGTAATCGAGTCGAGCCGAACAGTGTGAGGCTTGAATTCGGGCTTGGTTCGGTATTTTTAGGAGCTCGGGCTCGAGTTCGATTCGAATTTTAATTCTTAAGCTCGAGTTCGGCTCGTAATAAAATTAAACAGTTCGAGCTCAGCTCGAGTTCGGCTCGAAAAAAGCTCGTTTAAAAATTAAACGAGCTTAATTCGAGCTCATTTTAAATAAATAATTATAATAATTAATTATATATGATTTTATTTATTATTTATGTGATATTTAATTATATATGTATATATAAATAATATATAATAAGATAAACGAGTCTCTTAACGAACGCGTTCGCGAACCTCTTAACGAACTCGTTCGCGAGCCTCTTAATGAACACGTTCGCGAGCCCACGAACCAAATATTGCTAAGCTCGAGCTCGGCTCGATAATGTTTTCGAGCTCGAAATCGAGCTCGAGCTCGGCTCGTTAACTTAATCGAACGAACTCGAACGAACTATTTTTCGAATCGAGATCCGAATAGCTCACGAGCGGCTTGGCAGGTTTGCACCCCTACCTATTTATGGCCCCGATCAATTTTATCTGAATGCTGACGTGACACTATAGGGGAGCCCGAGTGCTTGAGAGCGCCTGATATGTGGCTTGAGGATTATCCGATGTGCAACGTTCGCAAACGACTAGTTGGAGGATAAAATTAGCTATCAGGCACCTATATGCATAGGGGCACCTGAGTGACTTTTGGTCAGCAACTTGCTGACCAATCTCCAGCGGATTTTCGTGGGTGATTTCTGAGCTTCCAAAGTTGGGCTTACATGAACCCTCTTCCGATCTTTTTCTCGAGCGAGCTTCCTCCTGGTTTCTCATCCCTCGGACGCCACGCGCGTCCTTCTCTCTCGTCAGTGTACTCTTCCGCAGACCTCTGCATCCCTCAGATGCACTGAGCCCGTCGGCTTCCTTCCCGTGTAATCCTTCTCGACCGCTGCATCTTCTGCTCGACTTTCTGCGCTCCTAAGATGCTACACACTTAAACACAAGGATTAAAAACTAACAAGACCTAACCGAACTTGGTTGGGCACATCAAAACCAACTGAGGCACCAACAATCTCCTCCTATTTGATGTGCATTAACCCAAGTTAAGTTAAGATTTTTTTAAAAAATAATAACACAAACTAAGATAATTAATCATAAAAGAAATTTTAGCAATTTAAAACCACAACATCCCCTGAACTTAAGCTACTCCAGGGCCGGCTCAAGCCTATTTAAGGCCCTAGGCGAAAAAAAATCTTTAACATTGTTTTAAAAAAAATTTACTCGTCCTTTGTCATTCGGACTTGTAACTGACAACCGACTTGGTCGAAAATAAATATATTTAGAATTGTTTAAAAACTAAGAAAGATAAAAAATATGTCTAATTACTCAAATAAAAGACGAAAATAATAACTCTTACAAAAAAGAATAAATGAAATGGGACAATAATAGAAAAAAAAAATCATGTTTCCATCTTCAACTCATCATCACCACAAATCACAAATAAATAATACATATACAAAATGATGAAACTCAATATAATCCTTAGAAAATGAAGATCGTAACGAGATCAAATTAGCCATTATCATTTTATCATTTATTAAAATCTAAATAAGTCATTTTAGGCACAAAATAAAAGAAAAAATAAATCATATTTTTTATCACTTAAACCAAAATAGTTGTAAATGATAGAATAGAAACAAAAGGGAAATCAAAAAATATATTTCTGTAAATACATATAAATAAATGAAAAACTTAATGTCTATCAAGGAAGCGAAATGACAAAGATATTTAACTCACTATTGTTCCAAAATAATAAAAGAGCAACGATAGAGATAGTGAAAATGGGAGAGTGAACCCCATAGTGAATGATGTGGCATGACGTGACATTTTACATGCACACGTCCGATTATCGCTTGGACACCATCGGCGACCTTCGACCGACGCCCCGAATCAAACTATACCCTAGGGGGCACGGTGAACCCGTCCGAGATCGTGCATGCAAAGTGTCACATCATTCACTATGGTTTTCACTCTCCCATTTTCACTCTTCCAATCATTATTCATAATAAAATACTCTATTTCGATCGAATACAATATGGATGAATCCCTCAACATTTGAACTTAATTAAGGAAGGAGCATAGTAGCACCAACCGAATCAACATGACAGCGTTAGATGTAATTTCTCTTTCCCAATATCAATGAGCGAGAGAAGTACAAAAAGGGGGAGCTAGTCAAGGGAAGAGAGGGAACTCGAAAAAAGACTAATATTTTTTATTTTGCATTGCATGGATAAAAAAATTCTAATTCATGTTCTTACTAATTAGAAGAGAAAACGTCACTAACAAAAAATAAATGTAACGAGAGAAAGCTAGGGTTGAAAGATATTGAAGAGGAATACATTAGATCTTATACAATAACATACATAATAAAAATTAAACTCAAAATATTAAAAAGAGAACCCTTTATGACTCTATCCATTAGAACCATAATAAAATTTTTATAAAATCTATAGTTTTGACTAAAAAAATAAGATACGTAAAATTTTTATCAAGACCTTATTCTTTTCATTCTCTTAAAATATATAATAAAAATATGTTTAATATATCAAAAATAATGGGCCCCAATAAAAATTGAGGCCCTAGGCATTAGCCTTAATGACCTATGCCTAAAGACGACCCTGAGCTACTCTTCCCCTTTGATCACAGCAAAAAAGGGGCACCCAAAAAAAATATTTTCGTTGGAAATATTACAAAATTTTTGTAAAAATATGACAATTTGGAAATATTTTCGGAATGAAATAAATTGATTATGATCGAAAATAAATCAAAAATTTACATATTAAAATTCTTAAAGATTGAATTTTTAAAATTTTAAATTCTTTCAAAAAAAAATCGAAGAAAATTATATTAAAGTCAACATAAGAATAGATTTAAAAAAAATTAGATTTGATAAAAATAATTTTCTATCGAAATTAAAAATTAAAAATTAAATTTAAAAAAATTCAAAAAAATTAAAAATATGTTAGAAAAATCTGAAAATTTTTGTATAAGTGGAAAATAGAGTTTTGTGCTTAAAAAAATCAACTTTAAAAACGTTATCTAAGTCCGAAAATAAATTAAATTCTAACAGAGTGGAATTTTTTAAGAATAAATAAAATTCAAAAACACTTCAAAAAATCTGAATGAAATTTTACTGAAGTCTACTAATCATACCTAGATCCGAAAAATTAGATCTGGGATAATAATTTTTTTATCTATTTTTAAAATTTAAAATTTGAATTTTGAATGAAAAATCATGAATATTCGATAAAATATTCAAAAAATCTCAAAATTTTACATTAAGTAAAAAAATATATTCCTGTATTGATTGAAAAATATGAACATGATTTTATTAATATAAAATTTTATTGACATCCATTTTTCAAAGAAGGTTAATAATGAAGAGTGAAGAAAAAAATATTGACAAAAAATATGTTAGTATATTTCTAGATAGCACTAAATCATATAGTGACTGAATATTAATTTAGAAATGACTTAGAAATCCAAAACAAGTTCTTATTTACGGGGTTAACTAAAAATTTGGTAGGAATATAGTTTTGGGTACTTTTCTAGGTTGACCCCTATGATATTTAATATACCAGTTCAAATTATCAGGATAATTATTTTTCCTTTGTCGTAAACATGCAATATCAAATTTTAATTTTTCAACTAAGTTTCTCAAAATAACATTTTCATTTTTCAAATTATCAGAAATAGAAGAATGTGCACGTTGCATTTTTCAGAAATAGACGAGGTCTCATTCCAGGTGGCTTTCAGCGTCTTCTTCTTCTTGGGCTGATTCTTGAGTTTGGGACACTGATCTTTTAGATGACCATCCACGTTGCAATTATAACATCAGACTGTACGCATCTTTGGAGATCGCCTTTTGCCCTGAAACTTTGAAAATTTATTAGCCTTTTAAAAAAAAACTTTTAAGGTTTTTTACCATTTCCGTCGTATTTTCATCGTTCGTTAACGACTCCTCCTCGATCTGGTTTTTCCTCGGGTTCAGAGTGGCGTTGTCCGTTTTCTTGCTCTTCCCTACACACCGAGACTTTTGAAGCTCTAAAATGGTAAAGAGTTGTTTTAGAGTACTTACCTCAAGGCCTTTTGATATGAAATGCACGTCGATTACTAAAGTTCAATCTGGGGTTCTCAAGAAAGCATTTAGTGCGTAACGATGAGGGCCGCGATTTATTACCTTTTCACCGAGGTTCTCAAGGTTCGTGATTATCTATTTTACCTTAGTGTGCAGTTGGGCAACTGATTGTTCGTCTTCCATTCAGAGGTTGGTAAGCTGACTTTGAAGGATATCTCGTCGTGCCAATTTTGCCTCCATGGTGCCTTTGTGCAATTCTAGGAACTTTCCCAAGGTTTCTTTGCCGAGTTGTACTTCTCGATTAGATTGGCATCTTCTTTGGGGAGGACGGTCAGCAGATGGAATTCTGCCTTTCCATTTGTTGTAGCGTCTGCTTGCTCTTTCTTATTCTAGGAGTCAGGTTCCTTGTTCTTTTCTTCGTTATCTTTCGGAGCTAAAAATCTATTTTTCATTATTAGTAATAGTTCATAATCAGTAGTAAAAAATACCTTTATCTTCCTCTTCCATGCTTCGAACTCCCCCTCAAACTTCGACAAATAGATCACTGGTCTAATCATTTTTTGAGAATTTACTGCAGTTGGTGGTTAGTCTTTCTGTGATGTCCTTGCTCTGATACCACTTGTTTGACCGAGGTGGACCAACAAGTGAAGGGGTGAATTGCCCTTGTAAAAATAAAATAAGATCTTTTGCGCGGCTCACAAAGATAACATATTAGTTTCAATAATAAATTAAAATAAACATAAACTAATTAACTGAATTGAACTAGTAAAAGGCTAAGACACAAGAAGTTACTTGGTTGCAACCTGGGTGGTTGCTAATCAAGACGGTTGAAGCTCACTATCAAAATCTTCTTCTAGCGGAGAAGCCTTTTACAAACTTTGTAACACAAGACAGAAGCTAGAAGAATTATTATAAATTTGATTACAGTCAATTGATGAATTGGAACTGAGCTCTGGGGGCTTATTTATAGCCCCGGTCAATTATATCCGAATGCTGATGCACTACTAGAATTTTTACATTCAACAACACATTATCGACAACGGTTTTTTGATAAAGTGTTGTCGTATGTCAATTTAACAACAGTTTTAGTATTAACCGTTGTTGTTGTTGGTCTGTATACGTAAAAAGACAACAGTAATAATAAAATGTTGTCGTATGTATACTCAACGACAACAGTTATAAAATAACTGTTGTCTATAGGCGGGATTTACAACAACTGATGTGATAAACTGTTGTCTATTATGACAATAGACAACAGTTATATTAAACTGTTGTTGTTGTATTGTTGTGTTGTTCAAGCAATAAACAAAATTAAATATGTTTTCTTTTTATAAATAAATTAACCTCTTTATATTTGTTTTTAAAGCATATACTCGAGCCCTAACTTCACGCACAACACCTCCTCCTTCTCCCGACGACGCGCCACCCCCTTTTGCCCGACGACGCGCCTCCGTCCCCTCTTCGCCGCGCTTGCATCTCCCCCTCCCCTCGACGCACGAGAAGAAAAGGCAAGGGTTTTGCTCCTCCTTGAGGTTTCCTGGCCATGAGAAGAAAAGGCAAGGGTTTTGTTCGAGCTTGAGGCCGCCGTCTCTAACCGATCCGGTCCTGCTCGCCCATCAATTCGTCAACCAGGTTAGTTTCCTACTCTATGGTTTCTGGCATCTCCTGCCCTAGGGCAAAAAATTGTTTGCAAGACCGAGAACTGCGGTCTCCAGGGTGTGAAATTCGATCGATAGAGGGGGATATGGAGAGAGAGGAGGAGCGAGAGCGAGAGCGATTGGTCGAGCAATGGCGGAAGAGGTGAAGCTGGGATCTTCGAAGCCGATGATCGCGACGCAGAAGGAGATGGAGGAGAACAGGGTTCCCATCCCCTACCGCGACGAGTGCGCTCATCTCCTTATTCCTCTCAACAAGTGCCGCACCGCTGAGTTCTTTTTGCCATGGAAGTGCGAGAACGAGCGCCATGTCTACGAGAAGTGCAAGTACGAGCTCGTCATGGAGCAGATGCTCCAGATGCAAAAGATCTGTGAGCTTGAGGAGAGGAAGAAGGCGCTGAAGATTCAGGGTGCGGGCGGTGTCATCCCTTCTCCAGCCAACGTATGAATCGCGTCCCTTCCCCTTCGCGATGATTAGTTTTCGTCTTAATTGGTTTAGATGCTTGATTCTTTGGTTTACTATTGTAATTCTTAAAACTGTAGGTTTTGTTGCAAAGAACTCTGCTAATCTCGAAGATTCTTCTTGTGCTAAGTGAGATTGAATGTTTTCTGGGTTAATAATGCTATTATTTTTCTCCGATGGTTCTAATTGAGAAAGAGTTATTAAGGACTATCCCACTGGATCTAAGCATACGAAGAACATGTTTTGATAAGAGGAAAGCAAATAATATAATATATTTGCAGTCTCTCACTCGCACTGATGGCTGTCAAATAGTTTCTCAAGTATTTCTGGAAGCATCTACCAAGAACGAAAGGTTTATCTCTTTTCTTGTTTTGTTGATGCAAGTATAGTCGTATCCTGTATTAAGATGTTTGTTATGTTAGTATGAAACAATTAAACTTCACTGATGTATGTAGGACCTAGAAGGATACAATTAAACATTGTATTTTATTCTGCAAACTCAGTCCATCTTGGAGTCACGTTCACAAATTTTCTTTTGGTTATCATTTCCTGTAGTGGTTATCATTTGTTCTTCAGAAAACAATCAAAATGACATATATTGGTGCATGAAAATGTTATGTTGTTCTGAATATCAAACTATAAGAATAGTGCCAGTTAATAAAGAACCCAAATCAACTTCTATCTTTGTTATTTTCTTAAGGAAACACCTTGGTGTACGCATATCTGCATCCTAGCATTTAAGTGAATATGAGCAGAAGTCTAATTATTATGACTAAGTTAAATTCTAGATATCCATTAATTTTTAATTATGCCATAGCTCACAAATGGACATTAGTAGTCCTCGAATGACTTAGAATGCCCTTTGTTGTTATTGTTGTTGTTATTGTTGTTGGATTGCTGCCATCCACAGCAATATGAATGAAGCAACCCTCATCATCATTCGTTAATCTTTGTTGATATTTCCTTGGTATTGAGGGTTGCCATATATGTACATCCTTATTCACTTATAAGATATGGAAGCACAATGTAGATGCGCAAACAGTTTTAACTAAAAAAATTTAGTCTCTTGCATTTAGAGGACAAATTGATTATCTACAGTTGTGGTTGTTTTTATTTTCTGTTCTTTACTTATTTATTTATTTCATCTATTTTCTCTTTGTTTAGTTGCTTCTGAATTTTATTAACATCCTAAATTGGCATAAGAAAGAACATTACTCTTCTTTCTCTGTTTTTTTCCCAGAAAGTTGATTTTATTAACATCATGTTTCTTTTTTCCTTGTATTCTGGATCTTCAAATAATAAAATACTTTTCAGTAAGGTCCTAATTCTGTTTGCCTGTTCTTCTTTAGCTTTTCTGCTGCTTTTGCAGCCTTTGTTGCTGGCATGGCTTGCATCGTCGGTATCGACTTCAGCAATAAAATTAGTTAGTATGCATCTAAATTAGTCTTAAAACAATAGTTTATCAACTACTGTACCTAATGTATAATTGAAGGGCAATAAAATTGTTTAATTCGTTCCAAGGAAGAAAAGGAAGAAAACGAGTACAGTGGGAAGTGATTAAGGTATTTGTACTTCTATTTAAATCAAAATTTTTTATTGTGTATAATATTGGTATTTTAAGCATTAAAAATATGAATTATCTTTGCCTTAGGTTCCTAGGCAACACAAACAATTACAGCTTTACAATTTTCACAATCATGCAGAATTACTGATGCACGAATCCATAAATATGATTATTTGCTATTTTATTCTTTAGGTGTTGAACTTCTAAATTTGTTATTATCCCATCTCAGCCTTAGACATTCATTTACTGGATTTTGTAATTATAATAATAAAATGGAAGTGGCTACCTTTTATCTGTATTTTATCTGTATTCATTTACTGGATTTTATCCCCTTGTGCAAACCTTTCACAGACTAGCAATGCCATGTCGAGGGCCCTAAATGTTCTACAGACAACTCACTCTTTTGGAGATATGATACTTTTGATCTGGGACTCTCTTCTCGAATACAAGGTGATAATGTTTTGATCTTCTAAAGATTAGTTTTCTTCTTCTTTTAATGGAAGGATACTTGTTATCGTGTATTTGTTCCTTCAAATCAAGTATTTCTATATAACCATATTCCTAAAAACGGTTCTATGATTAATAATGCTAAAATTTAATTATTAACTTGTTAATGATGGTCAAACAATTTCTTTTTGTTATATGTGCTTCTCATCAAAACAATTTCTTTAGTCTCTGACTGTTGGTGAACAATTGGTAACACATGCAATGGTGAATAACTGACGCACAACATGCAATGGTGCAATTGGTAACACATGCAATGGTGCAATTGGTCTCTGCTTTAGTCTCTGACTGTTGGTGAACAATTGGTAACACATGCAATGGTGAACAATTGTTATTTTTGTTGTTTGTTGATACATATTCATGGATCATTTTTTATTGGACATATGCATTTAATAGAATAACTAATTAGAGTGTTTGTTCTCTTTTTTCCAGCTGTAGGGACTTGTTCATGATCATGTTTGAAGACCATTAATCTGACCTTCCAAGCTATAATTTTTGTGATTTGAACTTCATTGTAAGTTTAGTTGGGTCAGAATTATGAACTCTTGTAATTTGGGTCAGAAGATACTTTAGTGGTTTCGTCTGTATAAAGGTTTTTGGACAAAAGATACATTTATGGTTTCATCTGTAGAAAGCTTGTGGTGGATCTTTGTATAAAGGTTATTGTAAATATGTTGATGATGTTTGATATATATAGTTTTTGTTTCGAGGTTAAATTATTGTCTTTTAATTGAAAATATAATGGAAATATCTTTGTTGTCAAATTGGTATGAAACTGTTGTGGAACAGTGCAAACGCACAACAGATTTTTTTAAAGCTAAACTGTTGTCGAATATAATAAAAGACAACGGTGAATATGGCATACGACAACGGTGATAAACTGTTGTTGAATGTGATATACAACAACAGTGATAAATGGTGATAAACTGTTGTCGAATGTGATATACGACAACAGTGGTTGTCAAACTGTTGTCGAATGTGATATACGACAACAGTGATTCACTGTTGTCGTAGACCCCCCCTTTAACAACATGGCCTTTAACAACAGTGGTATTTGGCCTACGACAACAGTGATTCACTGTTGTTAAATGCATTTTTTCTAGTAGTGATGTGACACTATTGGGGCGCCCGAGTGCTTGAGGGCACCTGACATGTGGCTTGAGAATTATCTGAAGCGCAACATTCGCAAATGGCTAGCTGGTGGATAAAATTAGCTATCGGGTGCTTGTATGTATAGGGACGCCCGAGTGACTTTTAGTCAACAACTTGCTGACCAATCTCTAGTGGGTCTTCATGGGTGATTTCCGAGCCTTCCAAAGTTGGGCTCACCCGAAACCCTCCTCTGGCCTTCTCCTCGAGCGAGCTTCCTCCCGGCTTCTCATCCCTCGGACGTTTCACGCGTCCTTCTTGTTCCACCAGTGTACTCTTCTACAGACCTCCGCATCCCTCGAATGCACTGAGTCCATTGGCTCCCGTCCCGTGTCATTCTTCTCGACCGCTGCATCTTCCGCTCGATTTTCTGTACTCCTAAGCTTCTGAACACTTAAACACAGGGATTAAAAATCAGCAGGATCTATCCTAACTTGGTTGATCACATCAATACCAACCGGGGCACCAATCGGGGCACCAACACTGTGGTCCTTTGTTTGAAGGGGGGGATTGTTGCGGTTGCAAACAAAGTCACATATTGAAAACACATGGTAAAGATCATAAACTTATAAAGGAAAATTTCTCTATTGGTATGAGATCTTTTGGGGAGAGCCCAATAGTAAAACCATGATAGCTTAGGCCCAAAGTGGGCAATATCATACCATTGTGGAAATATCTAAATTCCTTTTGGTCCTAACACTCACTTCCTCTGGCTCTCGTCCCTTGGATGCATCTAATCCCTAGGCTCATCTCGATGTCATTCTTCGCGTATGCCTTAAAGTCTGCTTCCCTCGGCTGCACTCCGTTGCTCCTCGTCCGGCGGTCCCTCAGATGCGCCATCCTTCACCAACTTCAAGGACCCGAGCATCAGGATGAGATTTCCCAATTGTGTGTTCCACCAAGCCCTGCATGATTCAAACATATATCAAACCAATATGAAACCTAACTTAATCATATTGACAAACACTTTAAAACTCATGATCTATCCTATCAAACCTGGGTTGATTGCACTAACATAAAGTTTGATGCCCTTCTTCGCAACACAACCTGGAGCTTAGTTCCTCATACTCCATCTATGAATATTGTGGGCTCTAAATGGGTTTACCAAATCAAGTATTGTGCGGATGGATCTATTGAACGTCACAAAGCTTGCCTTGTTGCTAAATACTTTAATCAACAACCAAGAATTGACTTCAACGATATTTTTAGTCTAGTCATCAAATTACAACTATCAGATTGTTACTATCTATATGACAATTAGATGTTTCCAATGCTTTCCTTCTTGGGCATCTTGAAGAAATTGTTTTTATAGAGCAACTACCAGGATTCATCCACCCGTAACTTCCAACACATGTCAACTTCAGAAATCTATATATAGTCTTCGACAAGTACCTTGTATATGGTTTCATCATCTATCTACCTGGCTTCATACTCAAGGATTCTCTGACTCAAAAACTGACTTTTCTCTATTCTACAAATGCAATGAGGAATTTTCAATACTTATTTTGATTTGTGGATGGTATCTTAATAAGTAGTGATCAAATTGACATTGCGACTTTACTCTATCTTCTTCATCAAGTGTTTCTTATTCGGGATCTTGACATCGTTCGTTTTTTCCTTGTCATAGAGTTTCTCTTATATTCTGAAGGTTATCTTCTCTCTCAGAGCAAATATATTATTGGACTTCTACCATTAACTAAAATGGATGGTGCATGTCCTATCTC
Organism: Boesenbergia rotunda; assembly: GCA_024364735.1. Taxonomy (NCBI): domain Eukaryota; kingdom Viridiplantae; phylum Streptophyta; class Magnoliopsida; order Zingiberales; family Zingiberaceae; genus Boesenbergia; species Boesenbergia rotunda. Next base: position 60,749 of record JAGFNQ010004128.1, on the reverse strand, counting down.
CATTCCAATTATTGACGGTAATTTTACAGCAGCTTCATCCTCCACTTCAATATCTGACCCTAGATCTATCGAAGCATTGTTGGTGTCCTATAATATGTCACCATTACACAACCCGATATTGCTTTCATTGGCATCGTTCGTTTTTATATTGTCAGTCCTCATGAGAGTTGATTGCCTACAGTGATGTAGATTGGACTGGATCTCCCGAAGATAGATGTTCTACTAATGGATATATCATATTTCTGGGGTGTAATCTTATTTTCCTAGCTTTCAAGGAAATAACCTACATTCTCTCGCTCAAGCACTAAATTCGAATATAAAGCTATAGCTAATGCAACGCCTGAAATTATTTGGCTACAATATCTTCTTTCGGAATTACACTTTTTCCCAACCGTTACGCCCAAAATCTAGTGTGATAATATTGAAGCAACTTATCTTGCAGCAAATCTAGTTTTTCATGCTCATAGTAATCATGTAGAGATTGATTTTCATTTTGTTTACGAGTGTATGGTGACTCGACAACTTTCAGTTTTTTACATCTTTATAGAAGATTAACTTGCTGATATATTTACCAAGTCATTATCTAGACTATGTTTCACGAAGTTAGCACTCGAATTCAATGTTCAAGCATTCCCGTTGAATTTGTCGGGTAATGACAATAATGGATAATAATCTCGAATTGATTTCAATTAATTAAGATTAATTATATTTGACATCTCATAATCAAGATCGACATGGGTATATAGCAAATATAATATTTTCAAATTTATTATATCCATGACTATGATTAGAATAATTACGATTATATGTTATATTTAATATTTCCATTATTGTTTGAACAACTTGTATAAATAAGGCTATTAACTTCATTAATAGATCAATCCAAAAAATTATTGTCTATTCTATTGCTTTCCTCTATCTATTACTTTCTACATATGGTGTTGTTGAGACATGAGACTGAGAAGAAGGAGGTGTCGACAACCGAGCCTATACCTAGATGATGCTGTTGAGATCTGAGACTGAGGAGGAGGAGATGTCAAGAGCTAGGTCGAGACTTGGATGGTGTTGACGAGACTTGACGTTGAGAAGGTGGAAGTGTCAGAAGTTAAGCCGAGAGATGGATGATATTAGGATTTGGGACTAAGCCAGGATATGCGTCGGGATCAAGAATTGATATCAAAAGAGTCTCATCTTGGGACTATATCTAATTATCTTTAGGTGATCCTTGACTTCCCCTTACAATTCAGTATTCCTCATTGATTCAGGCCATTGATTCACGTGGCAAAGGCGATTAAGTTGTCTCAGCGTCCTTGTCAATCTGTTTCAGAGTCAATACGAATGAGATAAATTACTAAAACTACTAACTCGGATGTTATGGCTAGTATATAGGAAAGATGAGCATATTGATTTTACCAAATTTTGATTAATCATTGATTCACGAGACAAATGCGGGCGGAAGAAAACAGCAGTCTCAACATTCATTAAAAAAGCTTATCTCGTTGAGGGGATGATGATCTTTCTAGGGCTGATCTGATGATCGCATGATCAATTTTTGGCGTATTAATTTAAAATATTTAAATTTGAATTAAGAATATTTAATTCATCTAGATTTAAAAATTTGTTTTAAAATTAAATTAAATTGGAGGTATGCGACAAAAAGAAACTATGGTCACGTTAGTAACATCCACTTTATGACATAGGAATTTATACAACTTGGTTATATATAGTTTTGTTGACATGTATGTATTTTAGGGATGGTAATGAGGCGAGTCAGGAGCGAATTTGTCATTTTCATCTCTGCTTTCAAATTGTATTTCCGTCCCTATCTTTGATTTTACCTAATTAGGAAATCCTCATTCTCGATTCCATAGAGATTAAATCCTCATATCTATCACAATCTCTGTTTTAAATTAATTCGCTATTAAAATTTAATTTTACATATTATGATAATTATATAAAATATACTTATATAATAATAATAATAATAATAATAATAATAATAATAATAATAATAATAATAATAATAATAATAATTAGTATAAATATTATTATCGGAATTATGGAGACTATCGGGCGAATTCGGGAATGGAGATAGTATCTCCATATTCACCTCTAATCTATCACAGGGATTTGAAGATAATATCCTCCGAATATATTCTTTTCGGATTTTTCTGATTCGGAATTCTGAATCTACGGGAAAAATTATTCATTGCTAATGCATTTGCGATGATTGATACTCTCATACCAAAAAAAAATATCCCCCGTGGACACAGTTATCCCCGTGGACAACTGTGTGTTGAGATAAATATGATAATTAAATTGTGGTAGACTGATATGGGTACATCTGAAAGAAAAATCACACCTCATACCAAAAACTTTAAACAACACTTTACGTGTAATAAAAATAATGGTTAGTTGAGGCCACTTTAGTGCCTTTTATTAATATAAATGCGAAAGCAAAATCTTATTTGTAGATCTAAATCGGTCACAATTTGATCTAATTATTTTAATATCAATTAGATTGTGATTGGTGAATATCCTGTTTGGTCCACCGAGACCATTGGATTATTTTTATCTTTTACATAGTTAGAATTTTGATACTATTTAAATAATTGTTTAGTTGCTAAGATCTTTATTTGAATTAATATTATTCTATTTCATATGTTTTCCTTGAAAATTATTCTTTGTTAGAACTCGTTTACAAAATAATTGTTCTGTTAATATCAGATAATAATATTATATATATAATATTTTTTTAATTATTAATAATGTATCATAGAATTTCAAGTGTTTTCGATAGGATCATTCTACAATCTCATCCTTATCAATTCGATTCTACTAAAGTCGCTCACGGGACTACTTAACACCGTCGTCGTCGCCCGCCCGCGCGCCGAGTCGACGCAAATACGTGCATGCATTTCGCCTGCCCCTCCTGGCCTCCTCCGACTTCACGTGGAGCTGACTCACCCACGGCGGAAAGGCGGGCAAAGAAACGAACACGGACCGAGATGAAACTCAGCAAAAACATTAATTAATACCCGAGCTGGCGGCCGCCCTTCAAGTTCCCTATAGAAATGTCAAGACAATCAAACTCTTCTTTTGCATCTGCAGGCGCAAAAGCAGGGCCATGGCACGGACGCCATCTACTCATTTCCTCCTCTTTGTGCGTTGTCATTGCCACAATAACCCGAGGATTGACTCTGAAAGCGAGGGGAGAACGTTTGTCTAAAGTTGCGATGCGACTTCCGGCTTTTAATCGAGAAAGTTTGCGACTGTATTGAACGTTCCGATTGACCGAGTCAAATATAATTAACCCACGCATGAACAGTCCCGTGCATCTAATCTACGTATGATTGGTTTTCGAGGCCCAAAAACATATTTTTCACGGGTAATTTAATAGAGAAGAAAAGAGATACAAAATTATTTATTTTTTGATTTTTGAAATTAGATGGTTTAAAAGGACGTATGTCCATTGATTCTCTTCGTAATGCCCCATCGGTGATAATTGACCGTTGGGTGGGGAAGCGGACCCTACGCTAGATCTAACCTCCCGACCAATGACAATTAAAGGAAAGCATTATTATGATTCGATGACACGGTCCATTGCCCATGCTCATCTTTTTTGACCCCAAATTTATTATTATTTTTATTTTTTTTGGTAAAAAAAACCACACCTAAATTAAAGTTTGTTTTCTTTTCATTTTAGACCTATGAATTTGGTGAATTATGCTTTTTTTTAACTTCACGCAATAAAATCATGAATTTTTTAGCCCGTGCACGTGCCGCGATATATTTACTTATAAATATTCATAGTCTAAAATTCATTATAAAATCTGTCTTGTCCCAATTGCATTTTGAATTATGGTATTATGTGAATTCAACGAATACTTTATTGCGGCATCGAACTCGAAATTGTCAACTGTGTCATTATATTTTGTAGCAAAAAATGAAATCATCACGGTCCGATGACCTTTCACGGTATGAAAAAGAGATATATTAAAAAGTGATAATAAGTATTTTTATATTAAAATTATTTTATCAATTTAAATTAAAATTATTTTATCCGAAATAAATATATTTTTAGAATAAAAAATATAGTGAAAACTATTTTACATAAAGGGAATTCTTTTTAATGAAAATAATAATAACGGGTGTTATTAAAAAGTTGATAATTTGGAGGAGGCAAAAGGGAATTTCATTTTCCTCGTCATATTTATCGTTTTCCTATTCATTCTGTCGTCGTCCTACGTGCAGAGAGGCTGGGAAGGGAACGCCCACCAAAACTCCACGGACCTTTATTTCTACCTTAATTATTATATTTATATTTATATTTATATTTTTTTTGAATTTTTTCTTTTCCCTTAATGCCGTGGGAAAGCTTTCAATGGCGGTGGTGTATAAATCCATACGCTATGAAAGAAATCGCTTCTTCCATTTTTCCTTTTGTTTATTTCCGTCGTCTCCGGCACCACTGCAGATTTCTGTCGTCGCCGAAGATGGGATGCGCCGCCGGGATCTGTTCGCCCGCTGCCTGCCGCCCCTCCTGGAGATATCGAGCCCTCACCTTCCTCCGCGTCCTCCTCCTGCCTTTCATTTAGCGTCCTCGGCTTGCTCCGGCTCCCAAAGTCGAGCCTTTTTCTCTGATGGTCAGAGACCCGAGTGGGGTCTTTGCAGAGCAATCAGGGATCGGCTGACGGGTTGAAGCTCCTTCTTTGGCGTCCGGATCTGGTTTCGGCGCAGCAAGTGCCAAAAAAGGGATGCTGTTTGTGCTTGCTCTTTCCCGCTTCACCCTGATTGTACATAGTAGCGCCCGGTCGCCGGTTAGAGAAAGTTTTGGTCTCTTCCGGAGGTTGTAGGTTTTACTGCTTTTGGTTTTTGTGCTTCGTGCTTGGCAATCGTTTTTTGGGGATTGAAAGGAGTCGGAAGACTGGTTTTTTTTTTTGGGGGGTTTGTTTTTCTACTTTTTGTTTCTTGGGTGGGAGATTATCTTGTCAGTTTGAAGTTTGCGATAGATCTTGACAAGAGAAAAGAGGGGAAAAAGAAAAAGAATTACTGAGGGAAGGGGAACTGCTAGGTTTTTTTATGACTGAGAGCAGTTTCAGTTTATGGGAGTTGCTAATTACCCTATTCTTGATCTGATACTAAAGGTCAGATCTTGGGCGAGCATTGTTGCTGACGTGTTGTCGGAATCCTCGATGTCGTCGGTCGGTGTTCTTGCTGTGTGCAGCGAGTGTAGAGAGTACTTGTCGCCCGGGTCTGGCTACCGATGCCGCGGCTGTGGCCGGTTGCTGTGCCGGAAGTGTATGCTTGGTGCTGCCTCGACTTCAGATCGAGCTGAACAGCGGATGGGTCTTTGTAACTTATGCTTTCCAGTTGACAATGGGCCCTGGGCAGCAGCACAGCCTCATGATATCCCGATTGCAGAAATCGGTCCTTTTATATCTCCTAAGTCGCCCTTGTCCAGATCTAGCACTGATAGGCTCAGCCAGTTGGTAGAGCTGCGACGGTTGTCTTCTTCGCGCTTGCTTCATTGTTCAACGTACAAGTACCTCCATCTTTTCTGTTGATATCCTTAGTACGTTTACTTTGTTGATGTTTTGATTTGCTATCTCATAATTGCAGAAGTTATAATGACAACCAGGGTGAGGATGAGGGGAAGCAGTTTTTCACGCCTATGAGCGTATTCTCTCAAGAGTTTTCGGACATAGATTCTATGAGTATCAGTGCTGGAAATGAGTTGTGCAGCTTCAAGTCAGCAAATTCAAGTCCTTTTGACAGTCCGTGTAGGTCCACGGAACAAGGGCTAGCTAGCCCTCTCCTGGAACAGACTGTCCTTTTTAGTCAAGGTTCACCATATCAGTTCAGCAAACACAGAGCTGATGCTGAGGATTTATTGGAGAATGCTAATGATGATTCAATTTCCGAGAATGTCATGATGATAGACGATGATCAAGATAGTCAAAAAGATACAGAACATTGTGATTTTGAGAATGATCAAATCTTTTACCCTCCTATCCCTGAGGATGAGCAAGATGATAATGAAACTAACTTCTTTGGATATATCGATGAGGATGATGATGCTGATGAATCATCCAAGTTCTTCAGAACTAGTAGCTTGAGTAGTGATTCCTTCCACAATAGAGAGAAGTCTAACGAGTCTCACAAGGAGGCTTTAAAGAATGTTCATGCGCATTTTAGTGCTCTTGTATCACAGTTGTTGAAGGGAGAAGGTGTTTGTGCTGGAAGTGATCAAAAGGGGCTGGACTGGCTGGAAATAATATCTTCATTAGCATGGCAAGCTGCTAATTTCGTTAAACCGGACACTAGCCGTGGTGGTAGCATGGATCCAGGTGACTATGTTAAAGTCAAGTGTATAGCATCAGGCCGTCCAAGTGATAGGTATGATATTTTGCTACTTCACTGTAGTTTATAATATACTTCTCAAATTAGAAATTAATGGTTTGTCATTATTTTACAGCATCCTAGTCAAGGGAGTAGTCTGTACAAAGAATGTAAAGCACAAACGTATGCTTGCACTGCATAAGAACCCTAGGTTGCTTCTTTTAGGAGGTTCACTGGAGTATCAAAAGGCTCCAAATGAATTGGCATCTATTGTATCTGTTCTTGAGAAGGTTGTAGGATTATCCTTTCATCTATATTCTTCTTCTCTTTATTTTTTATTGGTAACTCAGTTTCATCATGTACAGGAAACTAATTACATGAATACAATGCTTACTAAGATAGAGGCACTTCGTCCCAATGTGCTTCTTGTTGAGAAAAGTGCTTCCTCATATGCTCAAGAATATCTTTTGGAAAGAAAGGAGGTATCTTTAGTGCTAAATGTCAAGAAACCTCTGTTGGAGAGGATATCCAAGTGTACAGGTGCTCAGATTGTTCCATCCGTCGATGGTCTTTCTTCAGCGAGGTTAGGGCACTGTGAAATGTTTCGGATAGAAAAAGTATATGAAGAATTCTCATCTACCAAACAGGCAAAGAAGCCATGCAAAACTTTGATGTTTTTTGAAGGCTGTCCACGACGTTTAGGGTGCACGGTAATGATAAGTTTAATATGATTATCAATATTAATTGAAGATGGTATGATGCAATTTTGTTAATTTGTCAAGACACTCTCATTTTGTTTCATCTATCTACAGGCAACCAAGATTTTTTTGGAGAGTTTTTCACTATTGCAATTAAAATATAAGCTTTATGCCTTTGCAGACAAGTATATGAAAAGAGATCAGATTCATTAACAGCTCGTATACAATTAAAATGATATTGTACATATTATGCACCAATACCCTAATTTTAGACCTTGGACTGCACTTCCAACATGTATAAGAGTTTTATGTTGTGTTTGTTTTATGGTCCATAGTCCTTACTCTATCTACAATTTGTGTTAATGATGGGCAGCCATTTTGCAGCCCATTGGATTTTGGGTAGTTGACACCAGTGCTGCATGTGAAGTGGGATAGAATCCTCGTGCAAAATAGTACTTGTCTGATTGGCTAGGAAATTAGATGTTTTTAGTTGGCTTTGGTGCTTATCGTGTTTGAATTTCGAAGTACTTACCAAAGGATGTTTTTTTAACTTCTTATGGTTTGGACTTTGGAGCACATATAACATCCTTCATGCCTCGTCAGCATTTGTCATTGGTTCTCTTGTAAGAGTCTAACGTGTCTAACGTGTTAGTTGCAAATGAAGCTACATTAGCTAAGTAGCAATCCAACCCACCGTGTAGTTTTGAATGTAGGAGGGAAATAAAATTTTCTGCTAGGTTGAGGACTATATTTAAGATAAGAATATATAATTGATTCAGTAATAATAACCGTTGTTGAGGGCATATCTTGCTGTGAGTCGTTTTCAGATTATGAGCTAATTGCATGGACATCAAAGTACTGAGAATTGAAGGAAATGAAACTTATTGTTGTTTGATCTAAGGCACTCAATGTGACAAACTGGAAATGCACTATTTAAGTGGAACTTAATGTTGTTTTACTTTGAGAGATATTGTAAGGGGGCGCTTGGTATACATTCGGCAATGGGAATGGTAATGGGTTTTGATTGAGGGGTTTATGGGTTTAGTGATAACCTAGTGGGGGCTTGATTATAAAATCAGGGGTATCATATCCATATTTTGATTTTGATTCCCATATACCAAGCATCATAAATGGGAATGAAATAGATTTCATTTTCATTCCCGCCTTCTAAACCCGCTTACCAAGCGCCCTCTAAGTTTTACTTTGATGGTACAATAACGGGAAAAATGGAGTTTATTATATGCCTTGATCTGAATTTAAAAAAAAATGTTTTACTTTTGATGCTACATCAATGTGAAAACATTCTTGTATGTTGACTTATTCAATATTAATTTGTGATAATTTTTCTCTCTATACTTATTTATAGGTGCTTCTGAGGGGTGCATGTCTTGAAGAATTGAAGAAGCTAAAGCATGTTATCCAGTATGCAAGTTTTGCAGCTTATCATCTATCACTGGAGACATCATTCCTAGCTGACGAGGGTGCTTCCCTGCCTAAAATTCCTATAGTGCCTTCAATTGAGTTGCCCAAGAAGCTTATTGAGGCTGATCAATTTCACTCTACAGTTTCTAGTGTGACTTCTCCTGACAAAAGTGTTGGTAATAATCATCAAAACGATATGTCAGAGGGCAAACTTGACATAGAGAGGTTGTCTCTATCCTTGGATATCATCCATTCACACAAAGAATTACTTGAAAATATTCCAGATCCTCAAAAATCGAACTCTTTGTTTGAGTTAACTAGCATTTCTGATACGAATGAATTTTCTAATCAGTGCCCTGAGCAAAGGGGCACTGTTTTCAAATCCTCTCCATATGTTTTCATTTGTGAGCCAAAAACTGGTTTCTCTTCCAAGGAACCAACTTGCATTTCTCCTTTAGCTAACCATCATATCGATCACCAAGGTACAATGCTTGAACAATCAGTTAAAGAAAGAAGTAAGGATTCTAATGACAGGCTTCTTAGACCAGAAGATGAACATAATAAGTCAGATATTGCTCTTGAGAATGAAGTTCCTGGAAATTACTTTTCCACTGCTGATAACCACCAGAGCATATTGGTTTCCTTATCAAGCACTTGTATAAGGAAAAGCCAAGTTTGTGAGCGATCTCAACTTTTCCGAATCAAGTTTTATGGTAGTTTTGATAAGCCTCTTGGTAGATATCTTCGTGATGATTTGTTTGATGAGGTAAGCAATTTAGCTGAAGGAATATGTAGAACCCTGTTATATGTTGGCCTTTTTTCACATCTTCTGATATTTGCGGCTTCTCTGTTTATGATCAGACATATTGTTGTCCGTCTTGTAAAGAGCCAACAGAAGCCCATGTTCGTTGTTATACTCACCAACATGGAAGCCTTACTATCATGGTCAGACGAGTTCCTTCTGTAAAATTACCTGGTGAACATGATGGAAGGATATGGATGTGGCACAGATGCCTCAAGTGCAAAAGAGATGAGGATGGAGTGCCACCAGCTGCACGTAGAGTCATCATGTCTGATGCTGCATGGGGGCTTTCTTTTGGCAAATTCTTGGAACTTAGCTTCTCAAGTCATGCTACTGCTAACCGCGTTGCAAGTTGTGGCCACTCACTTCAAAGAGATTGCCTTCGCTTCTACGGGTATTGATAAAACAGAATATGTTTGATTCATCCTCTAGTTCAATTTGACTCTTGATATGTGAAATCCAAGCCCTTTTCCTTTTCTCTGGCAGGTTTGGCAACATGGTCGCCTTCTTTCATTATTCCCCTGTAGATATCTTATCTGTTTGCTTACCGCCATCAGTTCTGGATTTCAACTGCCATGTTGAGCAAAAATGGTTGAAAGAGGAGGCAGATCTGGTAAACTATTTATTTTTCTTGTCAGTTTTATTTACATTAAAAGTAGGTGTTATAACAAAAAGTTGCAATTTTCTACCTTCAGGTATCCAGTAAATTAAATATTTTGCATGGTAAGATATCTGATGTGCTTCATACAATTGAGAGGAAGATCACAACATCTGAGAATGAACCCTTGAAAGCAAGCATTCAGAGACATGCTAACAAACTGAAGGATTTGCTTATTGAAGAACGGCATGACTATGATGTAAGTGCAACTGCAGCTTCAGAATATTCCTTTGCTGATATTGACAATTTATTTCTCAAGGACAAAACTGTATGATAAGAAAATAACCCCTCTTTTGTGTCCATAGGTCTTGCTTCAACAAGTTGCATTTGGAAATACTCAACCCCTTCAGGAAATGCTTGACATCTTAGAGCTTAACCGGTTGAGACGTGCACTTCTACTTGATTCATACATGTGGGATCGCCGACTTTATTCACTGGACTCGTTGTCCAAGGAGAAAAATTGTACCTCGACTGGCTTGCATCTTGTTAGCTTCCCCTCTACAAGCAATCTGAGTGATTTGAGGGAAGAAATATCTTTGAGGGATGAATCATTTAGTAGCTTGCCTGGAGAAGCTGCTGCAAAGTCACCTTTTTCAGGTACAATTGAAAATTCAAATTTTCAGAAGAAGAAGAACGAGGATCTTAGCTTGGAGATTTTTGACTGTAACACAAACAACATGGTTGAAATGGACTTGTCCATAGAGGGGTTCTTAGGTTCAGCGGGTTTTAACTTTGTCTCTAGTCAATTTGAAGATGACACACCTGTGTTTGGTGACAATGGAAGTACTGTCTTGGAGAACTCAACTTTGCCCACATCTAGCCTTTCAGATAAAATTGATTTAGCGTGGAGTGGTTCTGGTCAGCCACTGATGGATCGACCAAAAGATTGTTCAGAGGTTGATAAAAGTGGATTTCTAAAGGACACTCCATCCTACCGGAGGGTTAATTCCCCATTAAGGGTTCATTCGTTTGATTCTGCTTTAAAATTCCGTAGAAGAGTAATTGGTGGTTTCCTTCCTGCTTCTTTGCATTTAAGTTCAGTGAGGTCCTTTGATTCCTATAGGGGTCTGTCAAGCATGGCAAACAATCCACTTATAAGCATGAGAAGAGCGTACTCACAGAGTTCTCCAGTTCCCAGATTGGATAATTTTCTCAATCACACGCCTATGCATATTTCACCGATAATGGATAAGATGGCTGCAGGGGCACGGTTGCTATTGCCTCAAAGTGCTCTTGACAATATTGTTATTGCAGTCTATGATGATGAACCCTCCAGCATCATATCCTATGCTATGACTTCCCAACAATATGGTGACTATATAACATCCTGTTTAGATGAAATTGAGAACTTTAGTATGAGGAAAACTAGTACTTTTGGTAACCATCGCAACAACTATGCTGATGGAACAGGTTTACTACCTCATCATTCTGATCTTGGATCTGATGAGCCTAAAGTTTCTCGGGTATTAGATTCTAAGGAAACTCATTTCAGAATTTCCTTTGATGATGAGTATTCCATTCCTTCAAATAAAGCAAACTTTTCTGTTACTTGTTACTTCACAAAGCAATTTCATGCACTAAGGAAGTTATGCTGTCCAAGTGAATTGGATTACATACGCTCCTTAAGCCGCTGCAAGAGATGGAGTGCACAAGGTGGTAAAAGCAATGTTTATTTTGCCAAGTCACTAGATGAGAGATTTATCATAAAGCAAATCACGAAAACAGAGTTGGATTCTTTTGAAGATTTTGCTTCAGAATATTTCAAATATTTAACACAATCTATTACTTCCGGTAGCCCAACCAGCCTTGCCAAAGTCCTTGGTATTTATCAGGTTAGTAGCTTCTAGTCTTCTGCCATTATACTTCAGGTTACATTGTTGCATGATCTTCTCATTACATGTGTATCAGGTGTCTGTTAAGCACTCCAAAGGTGGAAGGGAAATGAAAATTGATGTCATGGTAATGGAGAATCTGTTCTTTAATAGGAGTGTTTCAAGAATTTATGATCTCAAAGGTTCAGTTCGCTCTCGTTATAATCCGGATACCACAGGAAACAACACAGTTCTACTAGATTTAAATCTATTAGAGATGAAACCAATATTTATAGGAAGCAAGGCAAAGAGAAGATTAGAACGTGCTGTTTGGAATGATACTTCTTTTCTGGCAGTAAGCAGCCATCCCCTTTTATATCTATTACAATAATGTTAGTATATTTTAATTGCTTAAGTATATAACTATTTGCTTCTTTTTATTGAACTTAATTAGAATGAATTGTATATCTGTTTATCTCTGGTAGCGGTTCATATTATATTAAAACTTCAAATCGGAATAGGTTGTCTTGGTTAATCCTTTTGATGACAACTTTGCTGGTTCTTCTTTACCTTTTTGAATGCTTTATCGTAATGGTATCATTTTTTCTCATCGGACTCAAATTTTCCTGTGAGTATTTTATTTTTCATCAGTCAAATTTAAATTCTTTCTCCCCATGCTTTGCAGTCTGTTTATGTCATGGACTACTCATTGCTTGCTGGCATCGATGAGACAAAGAACGAGCTTGTTATAGGAATAATAGACTACATGCGGCAATACACATGGGACAAGCAGCTCGAAACCTGGGTAAAAGCCTCAGGCATCCTTGGTGGCCCAAAACATGCGACTCCGACTGTAATATCACCATTGCAGTACAAGAAAAGATTCAGGAAAGCCATGTCAAATTACTTCCTTACAGTCCCTGACCAGTGGTCGTCTTGAGCCCTCCCCGACCGCAAGATGTTCGAGTTGTTCCCACGAATCTAGAGTCGAATTTGTCAATAAAACTTATTCCAGAAAGATGAGAATAGGTATCTATTTATCCCCTATTCCATTGATTTATTCTATTCCCCCTACTACCTGTATCATGCTTTTGAATCATATGGGATGGATCTTCTGGGCATTAAGGATTCATTATCTTTCCAATGCCCAGACGCTAATTCTTTAGTCATATTCTCATATGTTGTAAGATATAAGTTGAATTGTGTACTCGATGAATTCAATGGCTTGTTTACTCAGGTCGATGGATAGAATGAAGAAACAAAAAAGGGGAGGGGAAAGAACAAGTTTACCATGAAAAGTGATCATCTATTCCCTCCCCATTCTCTCTTGCTATTCAACCAAATATATAAGCGATAATGAATCGCATTCAAATTTGATCCGTCATCCTTGATTGTAAATGAGTAATAAAACTCGACGTCATGTACTACAAATCGGGTTCTTTGCAAGGATTAAGATCATGATATTGTCGTTCCTTCACAAGAAGTATTATCTTATAATTGATCAAAATGAATTTTAAATATCGATTCGTATGATACTCTTTTTTTTTTAAATCAAGATTGTCTTGCAACAAAGTCATGAGTTGGGAACTTGGGATTGTCAGATCTAGGTCTCATTTTATCTCGATTATTGAAAAGTGAATGATGAAAATTAAAATAATCAAATTCAAGATCTCAGATGAAGAGTCACTTCTATTCTTTCCGGCGGCTCAGTTAAAGTAAATTATCTATTAACCAAGTCTTTAGACTTTTAGATATCTAATGTTCTAAACATATTTCAGAAAGAGTTGCAAATGCATAGTAAATAACGTGATTTACAACAAGAAAAGTTTCAATTCGTTTATGAATTTTAGGTTGTTGATATTTTTCAGAGATAATAAAAATTACAAAATTTAAAAGATTTAGTGATCTACTGAGATGGTCTGCTGATTCAAGGTCGTCAAGCTGGGATGAGTTAAGTGCTCGAGCCACTCAAATGCTGAATGGACTACCGATCGAATGTTGAGTGGGCCAAGTTGTTGAGTGTTCGAATTGGCCAAGTGCTGAGTGGGTGGAGCTGCCGAGCACCCCACCTAGGTGAGTACCCAATGGGTGGAGTGTTATCGGGAAGCTCGCGGTGGGCGATTTAGAAGCCTAACGTCTCAGGGTTCGCGTCTTATTTGGAGAAAAAATTCTTACAAATATGTCGTAGCTGGGGATCGAACCGCGGATGCCTGAATAGTGACTATTCATCCTACCGCTGTATCATAGCTCCGGAAGCCTTCGTTGGTGTTTGAGGTTATACGTTGGACGAATATTTTCAATTTGCAATAATAAAATCATGATCGCAACCAAGCATAAATTGTTGTCTCAACTAATTTTGAGGCGCCAAGAAAAAAAATCTTTAATATATTTTTAAAAAATAATATTAATTTTTAAAAATATTGTTTTATAAAATTTTATTTTTTTAAGGTAAAAATATAAATTTTATATTCATGTTTTGATAATAATTTTTTAATTGATAAAATTATAAAATTATTTAATTTTTTAAGATATTATTGAACTTAAATAAAACTAATAATTTTAAATTTGAAAAATTTGTTTCTGCTGAAATTATATTAACAAATATTCTATAAGTTATTCATTTATTAAAAAAAATAATAATTTTTTATAAGGATTAATCTTTTTACTTTTAGATCGATTATTCCTTTTTTTCCTAAAGAATTATTTTCTTATGAAAATTTAATTGATTTTTTATTTAAATTTTTAATTATTTTTTAGTTTTGATTTTTAATATTAATAGCAAATATATAAAATGTACATGAGATGGAATAAATTGTTATATTCTTATTTTGTTTTCAAATGTTTTTCAAATCCTAAATCAATTTGATGTATTTAAAATAACTAATTAATATACCGCTTTGCATAAAATGAATGAAAAACACTTACTTTTTGTCTAGAAAAAAATATGGTGACAAAAGATGATTCGTTCATCCTTTTTATGTACTAATCACAATACCCGAGTTATTAACTTTCATGATTTATCTTTTTCATGTTAATCTGGACAAATTGGCGGGGGAAGATCATCCGTGAGGGAGAGAAAAATCTGTTGAAGTATAATTGATGAGGAAGTAAAAAGACATTAGATTATCGAGTAAAGGAAAAAACCAAATTAGGAGAACACTGATGGAAAGATACAATATCACCCACACCTTAAAAGATACATATTTTTGAAAGATTAATGTGGAACTGATAAAATCTATTACATTTTAAAAATAAGATATATAAATAAAAATAATCAATAATAAATAAATGAAATAATTTAATTTTTAAAATTAATGTTATTTTAAATTAATCCAAAATTGAGAGTGAATATATTTTTTAAATATAAATAATATTAAAACATAAAAATTGAGATGCCCTAATTTTATTGGGAAAAAAACGATTAACAATGTTTTTTCAACCTCGGACGACTGGTCCGACTTCACGGAAGTTTTCCATCGGCCGTCAAGATAAATCGGGAAGCGCTCGCGGTGGGCGGTCTAGAAGCCTAGCATCTCAGGGTTCGCGTCCCATTTGAAGGAAAAATCTTACAAATACGCTATAGTTGGGGATCGAACCATGAATGTCCTAATTTAATTGGAGCTCTATGTATGAGACATAATGGCCTATGTCTTGAGCTAATTTTGATTATTCATGACGAATTGAAATGTATCCAAATACTATGATAGGAAGCAACAAATATTGCCAAGTGGATTGCTTGATAGTGAGTGGAGTCAAGCGAGGTGAAGATCGTGTTGGGGGAGGGATACTATAAGAAAATAGGCGAATAGCAACATCGGAAAATCCTGACAAAATGTTATTCCGAGGGAATTAACATTCCGTCGGAAATTCCAACGAAAATATCGTTCGGCAAGAAAGTCCTAATTACTGATTCTATGACTTACCGCTGGGCGGAATTAAATATTCTATCAGGGATTTCCCAATGGAAAACCAATTCCCGATGGAAACCACGCCTCCCGATTCCTTCGATGTTCTCTTTCTCCGACGATAGGTACGCATCTCTCCTTGTTCAAGCCTCTAGATTTGGCAATTGACCAAGTTGTCAGCTGCCAAATCGCCGCCCACCAAATTGCCAGCCGCCAGATCTAGCAGCTAGCCAAGTTGCCGGCCACTAGCTTGCGACTGCGAGCTCACGACCTGGCCCCAACTCGGCTAGCAGCCAACCTGCAGGAGCTAGGCAGCTTGGTCGACCGCCAACTTGTCCGGCTGCTAGCTTTGCCGGGCACCAACTTGCAACCTACCGCTAGCTTGGCCAGGCGTCAGCTCGGCCAGCCGTCAGCTCGCAGCCATGAACTTGGCTGGCCACTTGCTTGCAGCTACGATCTCGGCCTCTCGCTAGCTTAGCATGTCCTTTGTTGTGATTGATTTTAACTTTGTTTTTTTTCTATTTTGTAGTGTATTACATTTGTTACACGTCTCTGACCGCTCATCTTCGACGATTCATCTTATGGTATAATTTATTAAACAATACCTATATGCTATTTTACATGATCGAATATATATATAGGTTAATTTAGTATTTTACATAGTTGAATTTATATATAATCTTTTTGTTATTTTAATGTTGGCATATTTACATTTATCTTACGTTTTGGCTGTCACATGAAAGATAGTACACGAATATTACAAATAAGAACCTCTAAAAAAATTTATAGTTTAAAATGAAATACACATTAGAAAGAATATAAATCTAAACATAACTTAAAATACTATTAGACAACTTAATTAAGTTTAATATAAAGAGTAATAGTATTATATTTGATTGCTTTATTTAAGCTTAGCCAATGTTTCAAATTATATTCTCATTAGGTAACAATGTATATGAACAAATTAAGATTAGATGTACAATTGATTATAAAATAGATTTATCAGAGATGATTTTATTGCTGAGGTTGAACGGTTTGTGAACTTTACTAAAAGTCATCCAGAATGTATGAATAAGGCCGAGTTATTGTATCCGTATAATCATTCCAAATGTAGAAATAAAGCTTTTTGTGACGAGAATACCGTGAAAGTATATATATGTAAAAATGATTTTGTGCTAAATTATTACAACTGGTATTATAATGAAGAGTCATATTTGTATGTACTAATTGAGCCTCCTGGTGGTTCGTCGTCTGGCACAACCGTTACTGTATTTGAATCATCAACTAATGATATTGCAATGCAATCAATGGTTAATGATGTGATGAATACAATTGATTATTCCAATATAGATAAAATGTCAACACCTAAATAGCAACAATTATATGAAATATTAAAGACTAGTGAAAGAGAAGTGTGGGATGACATTCCTTCTACTCATTCTTAACTCTCAACTATTGTGAGGTTATTGAATATGAAAGCAGTACATCATTTTTCAGAAAGATGTTATGATAATATGTGTCAATTGATGTCAGAGTTATTCCCTGCTAATAACATAATGACTTATAGCTTTCATGATACAAAGAAATTAGTTAAGGATATAGGTTTGAGATTGATTATTGTATAAACAATTGCATGATATTTTGGAACAAAGACATCAAACTGATTGAATGCAGAATTTGTACTCACCTTCGTTAAAACATTGTACTTGAATACCAGGGAAGAAGAAGAAAAATATTGCTTGGAAAGTGATGAATTACTTCTCGTTAACTGTTAGATTTCAACGCTTGTATGCAACTGCTGCTACAGCTTTCCATTTGATGTGACATCATAAGCATGAGCACGAAGGAGGTATAATGTATCACCCTTATGATTCCCCTTCATGGAAACATCTTGATATTGTAGTTTTCTCCTTTGCAATGTAACCACTTAATATGAGATTAAGACTTTTCGCAGATAAATTTCAGCTATTTAGTTAGTCGGGATAGCAATATTCATCTTAGTCATTTAAATTAACATCATACAATTACAACAAACTCACAAAAGAGGACAAGTCTTGTTTTACTTGGTTCGTAGTATAGTGACTATTATTCCAAGGCCCATGATCCTTAATCGCTTCTTTGGGTAATCCACTATAGTTCTTTTCTCTGAAGCCTTTCAGAGAAAAGAAAGCTCGTACAAGATGAGAGGAGAATAGTGACAACCTATTATCTCCTTTATAAATGAATGCAAGTACAAAATATAATGTATACAGACAATAAGATCGAAGTTTTTAGCGTAGATTATCGGCAAGCCTTGTGACATGTAGTAGTGGCGAACTTATGTAGTTGTAGTAGCAGAAATGAGATGGAGTAAGTCGTGAATTGTTATTGTGGCTCGAACCTCGAGACCCTCTTTTATAGACTAGGTTTGGTCAATTGAAAAGCCTATTTAGTTAACTAAAATCATCTGTCGATTGATCCTCCTATCAGTTGGCCTAACTCCACTCCCTTCCTTATTTTTGCCGCTTGTCTGTCTTTCCTTATTTTATCAGTCAGCAGATCCTCATGATCGGTCGTCTAAATAAGCATTCCTTTCTAAACTCTGCGCTTACCAAGCGTGGATCGATCGACTCATCCAAGCTATTAGTCAACTGATAACTTTAGAGCTATAATCGGTACTGTTTACCACGTTGGCCAGATCGGTCGATCCTGAACCACTTTTCTTACAATACTAAATTAGCACAATAGCAATAAAAGTAACACAAAATAGTATTAGTAAAACTATACTTAGGCTTACCAAAATTCGCTAGTCTAGTCGATCGTGCGCTGTCGACCAAAAACTTCTTACTCGAACTTGACTAGAGTTCACTCCTCCAAGACTTTTTATTATTTTGGGTTACCTTCCTCTAGGATTTTTCATTACCTAGCTTCACTCACTAGGACTATACACTGTCTGGCTTTACTCACCAAGGCCTAATTTCACTCACTAGCACATTCACCATCTAGTTTCACTCATTAGGGTATAGCTTCACTCACTAGGACTTTCACTGCCTGGCTTTACTCACCAAGGCCTAATTTCACTCACTAAAACTTTCACCACCTACTTTCTCTCTTTAGGGCCTAACTTCACTCACTAAAACTTTCACTACCTAGTTTCATTTACTAGGATCTAGTTTTACTTGTTGGAACTCGGATAGCTAGAGAGGGGGGAGTGAATATAGCCAGACACTTAAGCTTGAAGCTTTTAAAATTTTTCTGCACTTCAGAGTTAGGCAGCGGAAGCAAATGCAGAAACATAAATCAAAACAAACACAGCAAACCAGACGACACAACGATGTACAAGGTTCGGGGATAACTTGCCCCTACTCCTTGGCGTGCCCGTAAGGTGGGCGATCCCTTGATCGTCGGCAGATCAAGCCCCGGTGAACACCGGATAAGATAGAGCCTCCTTCTCGGTGGAGAAACCTCTCCACAGATCTCACAAATGGTTGAACTTGAGTACAAGAGATCACACAAGAAGGAACACTCACAAGATCTCACAGGAATGCAACAAGATCGCTCAAGCACAAAGCAACAGAGAGCACGAACACAGCCCAGCCAAACTTCCCAAGTTTCTGTCTTGTTCGCCTCAGCTCCTCTGCTTCCAGCTTCGTCTCTTAAGCTCCTGCTCAACGTCGCCAGCTCCATCAGCACCACTGACCCACACCTTGACCCACTGACCTCTCTGAGCACTCAGTCCACTGGACACTCCTCCAGCTGAGCCTCCGTCAGTTGCCAGCCGCGCCTTTGTCAGTTGCCAGTTGCGCCAGATGCCGTTGAGACCTGAAAACACAATAGATCCAAACCTGCTCCATGGAAAGTCCTCCATTGACCCTCCTTGAGTATTTGAATCCTCCTGTGTCACCTGCACACTTCAACAGAAGCTTAGCAAATCGATATCAAATGAAATCAGCAAGTAGCAGAGAATCGGCAGTGAAAACAGACGCGATCAGAGCTTCTGACAGCGTATTTGAATTAAAGTTCTGCGCCTGATCGGTCACCAGACCGATCAAGAAGGACCCTGATCGGTCACCAGACAGATCCAGAAGTCTTCTGCACACTCCTGATTGGTCCCTAGACCAATCAGGCTTCTATTGCACACTCCAGATCGGTCCCCAGACCAATCAGGCTCCAGCCTGATCGGTCACCAGACCGATCAGGCTGCTTCCAGACCGATCATGAGTCATCCTGATCGGTGATAGTGAGAACCTTGCGACAAATGATCGTTCACTAGACGGATCTGAACAGTATCCCTGATCGGTCACCAGACCGATCAGGAGCAGATCAGTAAGGTTCCCAAAACCTACTGGATGCTCCCTGATCGGTCACCAGACCGATCCGGAGCAGAGCAGCAGGTGAACTATATGCTCCCTGATCGGTCACCAGACCGATCAGACATCGCTGGATCGGTCACCAGACCGATCCACGAAAGAGCACCGTGCCAACTTCCCTGATCGGTCACCAGACCGATCCAGGCAAGCCCAAATGCACTCTAAGTCACGAGAACAAGCCTCCAGCCCTTCTCTGACTCGTGCCATGCCCAGCTTCACTCACTGGGACTTCAACCTAGCCCTCCAAGCTAGGACCTGGCTTCACTCACCAGGGTTTCGGTCACCCGGCTTCACTCACCGGGACCTGGCTTCACTCACTAGGATTTCAACCTAGCTTCACTCACTAGGATTTCAATCACCTGACTTCACTCACCAGGACCCGGCTTCACTCACCGGGATTTCCCTCACCTGGCTTCACTCACCAGGACCCGGCTTCACTCACCGAGATTTCCATCACCTGGCTTCACTCACCGGGATTTCCATCACCTGGCTTCACTCACCAGGACCCGGCTTCACTCACCAGGACCCGGCTTCGCTCACCGGGATTTCCATCACCAGGACCCGACTTCACTCACCAGGACCCGGTTTCACTCACCGGGATTTCCACCACCTGGCTTCACTCACAAGGTCTCGGCTTTACTCATCGAAATTTTCATCACCTGGCTTCACTGACCGGGATTTCCATCACCTGGCTTCACTCACCAGGACCTGACTTCACTCACTGGGATTTCCATCACCTGGCTTCACTCACCAGGACTCAGCTTCACTCACCGGGATTTCCATCACCTAGCCCTCCAAGCTAGGACTTTCTCACATGCCAGCGTGCGATCTCCCGATCCACCTGGACTTAACCCAAATTCAACCAAACTTGAATCAAACTTAAATCAATGTCAATCACCAAAACAACAATTAGGGTCAGACTGCATCAACAATCTCCCCCTTTTTGTTGTTTGACATCCCAATTTAAGTTTAGACATTAAATGATCAATTGAAGGCAGTTCAATTATCGTAAGGGAATTAAAATCCTCCCCCTACAATAACCCTAAACTTAATCAACCATTTTCTCCCCTTTGTCAAACATCGAAAAGGGTATGGTTATTAAGTTTGAATATACCTCCCCCTCAAACACGGGTCTCTCCCCAAATCCAAAATAATCAAAGGTGAAATTTTTAAATTGCATATGAGAGGCATATACCATAAATATATCATGGCAACAATGTATATGCATCATACGGCAAAAAGTGTGAATTGCACATGAAAACATATACAGAAATATATCATGGTCAAGCATGTATATGTTTCATATGACAAGTAAGGAATGCAGCTGTATCGGACACATAATCCTGATTGGTCTCCATGACCGATCAGGTTCGTTGATTATTTGATACAGGAATATTTCTTGTTAGTTTGGGGAACGATCAGATTTCAGAAAAATTTCTGAAACTCTGATACGTTCCTAATCAGACTGCATTAACAATTTGCATTCCAAAATAAGGTGTAGACTCTATTGATATTCGTTATTTCAGAAAAATTTCTGAAACACGACATTAAGAACAAGAGTCATGACTTAACAAACCCTTTTTTTTTATAAATTTGAACATTCCAACATAGGTTTGTATCAAATCAGCATTTTAATACTTGATGTTTCAGAAAAATTTCTGAGAAGCAAGGATCTTAAAAATTCCTACCCTTCTTTGAATACTTGAACAAATTTGTACTCACTTAGTACCGGTTTGTACCAATGGAGGATCAAGTATGTTTCAATTGGACTTGGTTTGTATCATATTTGTGTGTATCAGTTTTGTTTGTCATATGATCATTACACTGATACAATTTGATGAAAAGGGGATCGGACTGAGGAGTAGTCTAATACCTCTGATCAGTGTTGATCTGATCGGTCACCGGACCGATCAGTATGTTTCCTGATCGGTCACCAGACCGATCAGAGTGAGTCCTGATCGGTCGGTGGACCGATCAGGTCTAATACAGACTGTTTTCTGAACCTGATCAGTTTCAGAAATTGATTTGGTTCAACCCTTAATCATTCCCAAACCCTAATTCAATTAATTTCAATCCATTTGTTCTTAATCATGGGGTTCCTTAACCAAACAGTATGTTTTCATATCAAGGAATTTCTATGGATTAAAGCAAACAATCCAAAAACAGATTTGTATCAAAGCATCATCAATATGTTCTAAGCATGATTATGTTTATTCCAAGGAGTTTTGATAATCCAATCTACATTTAAGTACTGATACCTTAGTGATCCAATTAATATTAGGCATATGAATGACATTGGATTTGATATCAGTTAAGTGGAAAAAGCAAACAAGTCATGGAACTTGAGTATTGACTTTTGAACCATCATTAAATATGTGAGCATGCTGATCTTAACCACACTTTTCATGCCATAGATAAATGTTAATAACACATACAGTTAAATCAGGGCATGCTCAACTAGGTTTATCTCCAAGATATTAGGAAAAACTTAAGCCTAAACCTTAAACTCATGTTCTTTGTTTGGTGACGCCTTATTATCACATATTAATCACGATCCTTGTCCTTTAGCATGCATTCATGTTGTATAACATATACAAGAAAATGGACTCCTTGGACTTGAGATAAAGCATTTGATCAGTTTGTATGTTTGATGAATGTTTATAACATGTTTCCAAATTTTGATCAATTTTGATAGTTCATGGATTGAATTGAAAATTTATAGTTCTAAGTGTGTATCAAGTTCATGGTTCCAATCAAGTTTGTATCAAAATGAAGCATAGTATAATGTCGACAGGAAACTATTCATTATCCTCTGATCATAATGAATTCATCATCATAAATTTGTACTTTACTAATAAGAATATTCATAAACATGTATCTATTTAACTATGGATCACAAAACCATGAAGTTGTCTAAATTTATGAAATGTGGGAAATTTCAAAGAAAAATCTAATTTTAGACCTCTTGTTGTGGTGAATGACAATTCATCTCAATTCAAGGGTTTGGAGCACCAAATATCAACCTCCCATGTTGATAGATGCTCCCCCTCAAATAATGCTTATACAATTCGAAATATAGAGGTTTTAGGTACCCAAATTTTAGGACCTAATGCATCGACAATGAGGGACTTTGGCACCCATGCCTTAGTCACTTTCTTCCTAACCTTTTGAACCCTAGAATCATTTGATGATCTAAATTGGGTTCTTGACATTAAGGATATGACACTAGGTTCTTTAGGTTGGTAACCCAAACCAACCTTGTTGTAAGCCGCCTTTTGTGAGTTTAAGATCATATCTAGGGTTTTGGAACTTGTTGAAAATTTCTCAAGAATATTCTTGAGGTTTTCAATTTCACCCTTCAAGCCCTTATTTTCATCCTCAAGATTTTTAACATGCAAGTCATCAAGATCCTCATCCTTAGAGAATTTCTCATGAAAATCATTAATATCCTCCACCTTAGAGGATTTCAATTCTTCTACTTCCAATTTCAACAATTTAACTTTGTTCTTGGATTTTTTAAGCAATCTAGCTAGACATGCAATGGTTCTATAGCACTTATCTAGCTCGGGAGAGATTACCTCTTCATCATCCAAAGATGATGAAGGCGTGGTTGAGAAGCTTGATTCGTTATCACTCTCTTCTTCATTTGAATCCTCTATGGCCATGAGGGCACGGTGATGAGTGTCCTTCTCCTCCTTCTCTTCTTCGGATGAACTAGAGGACGATTCATCCCATGTGACCCTCAAGGCCTTCTTTTTCTTCTTTGATTTATCCTTCTTCTTCTTTAACTTTGGACATTCATCCTTGTAATGTCCTTTCTTACTACATTCATAACACGTAATATTAGACTTATCAATCTTAACTTCACTAGGGTTACCTTTACCCTTGAGGCGCCGTCTCTTCCTCATCATCCTTCTAACAAAGTTGGCCATATCGGAGGAAGAAGACCCGCTGCCCTCCTCCTCGGACTCGGATGAGGATGAAGATGAAGAGACTTCCTTCTCCTTCTTCTTCCCCTTCTTCTTCTTTTTGTTGTTTCCTGCCACAAAAGCAACCCCTTTCTCCTTTGGGCTTGTGTTAGAAATCTCATGTAGTTTCATCTCACAAAACAAATCTTCTAACTTTACAAAAGATAGATCCTTGAAAACCTTGTAGGCATCCACCATGGATGACCACAAAGTATTCCTAGGGAAGGCTTTGAGTACATACCTCACTAGGTCTCTATTTTCTACCTTTTCATTTATGGAGTGGAGACCATTCAACACTTCTTTAACCCGTCCATGGAGTTCACTTACCTTTTCATTTTCTCCCATGGTGAGGTTTTGGAGTTGGCTGTGAAGCAAATCCTTCTTGGCTCTACAGGTGTCTTGAGTTCCCTCATGGAGCTCAAAGATTTTGTTCCAAAGATCTTTAGCACTTGTAAAAGGACCCACCTTGATCAACTCCTCCTTCGTCAACCCGCATTGCAAAGTGACCACCGCTTTGGCATTTGCTTCACTCTTTCTTATTTGCTCAGCCGACCAACTTGAGAAATCGAGATCTTTTCCTTCAACATCTCTTGGAGGGATGAAACCTTCTTTGACCGAGAACCATATGCTCATGTTTGTCTTCAAATAAAACTCCATCTTCGATTTCCAATATTGAAAATCTGTGTCGTCGAAGAGTGGAGGTCGGTTTGTGCTCATTCCTTCTCTTCCAGTCATCTTGTTGATAACTCTCGGATGTTAAGCCGTGAACAGAGCCCCAAGCTCTGATACCACTTGTTGGAACTCGGATGGCTAGAGAGGAGGGGTGAATATAGCCAGACACTTAAGCTTAAAGCTTTTAAAATCTTTCTGCACTTCAGAGTTAGGCAGCGGAAGCAAATGCAGAAACAGAAATCAAAACAAACACAGCAAACCAGACGACACAGTGATGTACAAGGTTCGGGGATAACTTGCCCCTACTCCTTGGCGTGCCCGTAAGGTGGGCGATTCCTTGATCGTCGGCAGATTAAGCCCCGGTGAACACCGGATAAGATAGAGTCTCCTTCTCGGTGGAGAAACCTCTCCACATATCTCATAAATGGTTGAACTTGAGTACAAGAGATCACACAAGAAGGAACACTCACAAAGATCTCACAGGAATGCAACAAGATCGCTTAAGCACAAAGCAACAGAGAGAACGATCACAGCCCAGCCAAACTTCCCAAGTTACTGTTTTGTTCGCCTGAGCTCCTCTGCTTCCAGCTTCGTCTCTTAAGCTCCTGCTCAACGTCGCCAGCTCCATCAGCACCACTGACCCATACCTTGACCCATTGACCTCTCTGAGCACTCAGTCCACTGGACACTCCTCCAGCTGAGCCTCCATCAGTTGCCAGCTGCGCCTTTGTTAGTTGCCAGTTGCGCCAGACGCCGTTGAGACCTAAAAACACAATAGATCCAAACCTGCTCCATGGAAAGTCCTCCATTGACCCTCCTTGAGTATTTGAATCCTCCTGTGTCACCTGCACACTTCAACAGAAGCTTAGCAAATCGATATCAAATGAAATCAGCAAGTAGCAGAGAATCGACAGTGAAAACAGACACGATCAGAGTTTCTGACAGCGTATTTGAATTAAAGTTCTGCGCCTGATCGGTCACCAGACCGATCAGGAAGGACCCTGATCGGTCACCAGACCGATCCAGAAGTCTTCTGCACACTCCTGATTGGTCCCCAGACCAATCAGGCTTCTACTGAACACTCCAGATCGGTCCCAGACCAATCAGGCTGCTTCCAGACCTATCAGGAGTCATCTTGATCGGTGATAGTGAGAACCTTGCGACAAATGATCGTTCACTAGACCGATCTGAACAGTATCCCTGATCGATCACCAGACCGATCAGGAGCAGATCAGTAAGGTTCCCAAAACCTACTGGATGCTCCCTGATCGGTCACCGGACCGATCCGGAGCAGAGCAGCAGGTGAACTATATGCTTCCTGATCGATCACCAGACCGATCAGTCATCGCTGGATCGGTCACCAGACCGATCCACGAAGGAGCACCGTGCCAACTTCCCTGATCGGTCACCAGACCGATCCAGGCAAGCCCAAATGCACTCTAAATCACGAGAACAAGCCTCCAGCCCTTCTCTGACTCGTGCCATGCCCAGCTTCACTCACTGGGACTTCAACCTAGCCCTCCAAGCTAGGACCTGGCTTCACTCACCAGGGTTTCGGTCACCCGGCTTCACTCACCGGGACCTGGCTTCACTCACCGGGATTTCAACCTAGCTTCACTCACTAGGATTTCAATCACCTGGCTTCACTCACCAGGACCCGGCTTCACTCACCGGGATTTCCATCACCTGGCTTCACTCACCAGGACCCGGCTTCACTCATCGGGATTTCCACCACCTGGCTTCACTCACCAGGACCCGACTTCACTCACTGGGATTTTCATCACCTGGCTTCACTCACCAGGACCCGGCTTCACTCACTGGGATTTCCATCACCTGGCTTCACTCACCAGGACCTGGCTTCACTCACCGGGATTTCCATCACCTGGCTTCACTCACCAGGACCCAGCTTCACTCACCGGGATTTTCATCACCTAGCCCTCCAAGCTAGGACTTTCTCACATGCCAGCGTGCGATCTCCCGATTCACCTGGACTTAACCTAAATTCAACCAAACTTGAATCAAACTTAAATCAATGTCAAACACCAAAACAACAATCAGGGTCAGACTGCATCAACATTACTCACTAGGACTTTTACTTTACTTGGAGTTCACTCCTTCGAGACTTCTTATTACCTAAGGTTATCTCCCTCTAGGGTTTTCCTCTTGCCAAATATCAATTCACCTTGACCTACTTGGGCTTGATAGTCACTCGGTAGTATACTCATCCGACTAGGTCAATCTTGACCAAGCTCCATTAAATATATTATTAAACAAACATCAAAATCTTAAAGGTTGATTGCACCAACAAGTCTAACCAATCCTAAAGAGAAGATAGATGTTTTCTTGTAACCTTTAATTGCCGAACTGAATAAACTATGGAATATAGGGCAGTGGCTTACGATATTGCATGTCAAACTAATTTTACATTGCATGTTGTCTTATTATGGACGATCAATGATTTTTCAGCATATTCAATGTTGTGAGATGGAGCACGACTGATAAATTAGCATGGTCATATTGCATGACAATGTCTAATGCATTTTCCTTTCTTTGCATTGGGAAGATATCTTGGTTTATAATCATTATAAATTTTTACCAGTTGATTACTCTTTCAGGCGAAATAAAAAAAATCTAAAGAATATTTGATATTATATAACATATTTATCCTTTAATATACTAAATTTTTAACTTATAATTACTGAAAAATATTTCCAGGAGGAAAGGCACGAAGCATAATTTATAACCACTTGGAATATATATTGTATGTAAAACTCTACAAAGACGTTCTATACTACATGAGAAAGAATGGGACAAGGCCAGCGTATGTATCAGATGAGATCTAGGGTGTATGGACGACCACTTGGGCTATAGGAAAGTGGCAATCAAATGTTGAAAAGGCTTGAGAAAATAATAATATAGAGCCAAGTAGCCTGAGCATAGGATCTGCTTGGCATACTTCTGGATCTTGATCTATTGTAGAGCATGTCATGGATTTGGTGAGTTCAATTTTAAGTTATATAATAAAATTTTAATTTATTACCAAACTTGTAGAATTTTGTCTTTACTTTGTTTGTGTATGCAGGAATGTTCTCTTAACCAACAACCCACTTGTTTAGAGATCATTCTCAAGACATATAAGAAAAAAGATGACATATTTGTCAATCCTCAATATCTGACCATTCATGTAAGATTATTAATTTTATTATATTTACTGGTTAACAATGATTAGCTTTACTAATTGTGATCAAATTGACTATATTAATCATATTATTTTTTTTCTACATTAGAGGAAGTGACAAATAGAATAACTGAGGCATCTCAACCACCAATAGAGAGTGGGGGTGGGGGGAGGGGAGCAGTCACAAACTTTATCTACAGACATGATAAATGAGATTTATTGTGATGTTATCGGTAGAAGGACAAAAAACTCCTCCCTCTTCGACTTTAGCTCTAGGCCAAAGTGATATTTGATCATTTGAGGATTACTAGCAGGGGCGTAGCCAGGATTCATAGTTACCTGGGGCTTATCGTCATCCAAAATTTAAAATATTAAATTTTTAACAAATTCTAAAGTGAAAATTTTATAAATATTATTGTCCAATATTATGACAACTCAAATAATTATAACTTATTTCTAAATATTCAAAATAATTTTAAAGTTGTCACATTTTATTTCAAAGTTGCACAATTTCAAAATCTACAACAATAAATCAATCAATAAATAATATTTGTGCAATATATGAGACGAAAATTAAACTAAATCAAATGAATAAAATTTTCACTTGTGACGACCATAAATCAAACATATACAACGAATCATAATTAATTCAAATTAACTAATTATTTTCAATATCAATAAAAAAATTATTTATCTCGTGCTAAATTGATTGTTATACCTATAACAATCTCTTTGAACTAGAATATAAGAAGATTCAAAAATAAGTAAAATTATGATTCCCCTTAATCTAAGCAATACGAGAGTTGTAATGTAAAGTTGTTGGTGCATAGAGGAGGGTGATATATAACGGTGGTTGTTAGTATGCGCGTGGAGAAAAAAATAACAAAAGGAAGAGAAATTTTTTAAAAAATATCTTAATTATTTTAAATGAATCAAATTAATTTAACATATCATTTAATTGGATCATAACTCGATCAAATCAATTCTAATTTGAATAACATACTGTTTATCTCCTATCATTAACTTTGATTCACATCCCATCTAATTTAAACTTAACATCCTCATTCTATGTTAATAATTTAATAATCTCTATTTTATTTATTTTTCATTCTAGATTTTATTATTTTTTTCTAAATACTCAATTTGTTTGATGGGTTAAAAAATTAATTAAATCAAAAATTAATACATATATATTTTGAAAAGACGGTGGGGCTGGAGCCCACCCTAGCCCATGGGTGGCTCCGCCCATGATTACTAGAGACCGTGCTAGTTCTTCTACTTCTACTATTGAGATGCAGTCTTTAAGATGAAAAAATTAAGAATTGAGCACGCAACTAGCCTCAATGGATCAGAAGATGACCGCTCAAGAGGAGAGGATGTCCGTTGAGGAGCAGAGGAGGGCTACCCCGAGGAGAAGAGGAGGGTCAAACTGGACACGAGTCATGAAGCTGCCTTGGCCCAGATGCGAGCATTGAGCAATCATACTACTTGGACCTCGATGTCGTATGGTTTTGAGTCACAAAAAACTCAAGACCCATCAGACTCTCTTAATTAGCTTATTACGAGGTTTGTTTAACTCTAACTTAATTTTTTATTATTTATCATACATAAACCATACAAAATATATTTATTCAGTTTAAATATTATAATATGTTCAATTCTAAATATTATATTACATTTTCTCAAGAATCCCAACTGATATATTCATTATCATCTAATATCTTCTTATTATCCAGCTATCTTTTTTATTACATGTAAAATTAGTTATACATATATGTAAAATTTTTAATTATATATATATATATTATAATTTTTATTATATCATTTTGATCATAATCTATCATATTTGACTTTCTGCAAGATTTTATATTACTACCTCATATGATTATATATGGATGTATTAATTGGAGTGAATTTCAATCACGATATGAATTTAGATACTTTATTACTTATATTGGGATAGTTTGTATTGGTTCGATTTAGATATTTAATTAATTTGGATAGTTTGTATGATGTTACGAATTTTGATTTAGTTTATTTGTGTACCATTGTGATTAGTTTGTATGAATTGTGTTTGTTTGTATGATTGTGATAGATGATGAATTGTATCAATTGTGTTGGTTCATTTGATTATGATTGTATAGATTGTATGATTGTGATGTATGGATTATGTTTGTATAATCATCGTCTGTGATGGTTTATATAGATTTAGAAATTGTAAACATGATACCTTCTTAATATAAAAGTAATCTTTCAATTTTTTTAAATTTATCGTCTGAATTTGGATTTTCGTCGATAATTACCGACGGAAACATATATTTCGTCAGTAGATATCGATAGAATTATGATATGTACAACACCACAGACCGGGTATTTTGATGGAATCCATGGATTCCATCTGAAAACATTGACGAATCCATAGTTCGTTGGTGTTTTCCGATGGAATCCATGAATTCTGTCGATGGGTTTCGTAATTCCGTAGCTGAATATACCGACAGAAACATTAATTTCATAACTAAATTTATCTATGGATTTACTAATTCCATAGCTAAAATTACTGACGAAATATAATTTCCGTTGATAAAATTGTCTTCGATGTATAATATTCTGACTATCATATTTTGGTCGTAATTTCGTCGGTAACCTAATGTTGCAATGGAATAGCTACTAAAATTGCCATCGGCAATACGTACGGTTTTTTTTATAGTGGGTCGATGAAATTTTTCACACATTCTTTTTTTTTTTTTTTTTTTTTTTTTGCTCAAGGAGCTAATTTATGATAATATTAAAGCGGCTGATTAATGGTCAAATGAAAGGCATTATTGTCTTTCACCTGTCACCAACCACTAATCATCAATGGTCGGTAGTCTCACCCAGATAGATGTAGATGCAATCATGCCTTAAATTTGAGGTTTCGATGATTGACGGTTATTTAAGTTTAAGCTAATACATTGGATCTAACATTGAGATTTAGTGTGCAGTAACGCAAGAAGTCCAAGGAATGGTCGGGGACCGAGTTCTTGGCATGAAGACCCGGAGTTGAGGAAGCTCCAGGCAGGAAGTCCAAGGGATGGTCGGGGACGGAACTCTTGGCATGAAGACCCGGAGCTGGGAGGCTCCAGGCGTGAAGTCCAGGAAACGAGAGGTTTCGCTGGCCCAAGGTAATTGAATCCATTGGAAGGTATTCAATCAACCCAGCTGTGAACTGCAGGCTTGAAGTCCAGAGTTAGGCGTATCAATCGATTCACCAATCGATTGGAAGATAACTAATCGATTGATGAATCGATTCAGACTGACTCTGTGTGGAAACAGGAGGTTCTGTAATCGATTACTGAATCGATTACAAGCTGTTCTGTCCGCAGACAGAACGCTCGGTAATCGATCACTCAATCGATTCAGAAGCCCTGTAATCGATTGGTGAATCGATTACAAGCTGTTCTGTGCGCGACAGAACGCTCGGTAATCGATCGGTTAATCGATTCAGGATTCTAATCGATCAGCCAATCGATTCAAGTTCAAATGGCGTAATCCCAGCCGTTCATCCAACATCCGTACTGCTCAACGGTTACTTGGTAATCGATTGGGGCTTCTCACCAATCGATTCAGGAAGCATAAGAAGACCGTTATAAGCGGAAAATCAAGCTCAAACGAAAACACTGTTCCATTGCGATTTGAGCTAGGGTTTCGGTGCTTCAAGCTCTTTGTTCAAGCTCAAGTTTCCAACACCTTCATCAAGCAATCAAAGGAAGGAGAAGCAAGCCTATTGTGTAATACTCTTTCTCTTCTTCTTCCTTGTGTTGTTCTTTGTGAAAGTTTTCAAGGGTGTTGAAAAAGGGTTTCTCCACCCTCGGGGTTGTTCCGAGAAGGAGGTTTGATAGTGAAATCTGCGATCGCTGGTGTGGACCCTTGGATTAGTCACCTCAAGGAGGTGGAGACCAAGTAAATACAAGTGTTAGCATTGGATTTGGTGGTGGGTAGACTTTGATTTCTGTTTAAAGGAAAAAGAATCAACTAAAGCGAGCTATTCACCCCCCCCCTCTAGCTCTACCGATCCTCAACAAGTGGTATCAGAGCGGGGTCGCTTCGGAGGACTCACACCCAAAGAAGCAAGTGTTTGAGCTGCGAGGATGTCTTTGAAAGAGGGTCATAGCACTACACGACCACCCTATTATGAAGGGAACAACTTCGCATATTGGAAGAGTCGCATGGAAAATTATCTCATGACTGAAATCGACAATTAGTTTTCTGTTACGGAGGGTTTTGTTGCGCCGACACAAGATGGAAAAATTCTGGAATCATCCAAGTGGACAACTGAGCAAAAGATGAAGGCGCAAGCAAATGCTAAAGCCACGGTAACTCTTCAATGTGGATTGAGCTCGGAACAACTAAACAAAGTCGATCCATTTAAGAGTGCTAAAGAGTTGTGGGATAAGCTAATTGAGCTAAATGAAGGCACAAAAGATTCAAGAATTGCCAAAAGGGACCTTCTCATAAATCAATTGCAAAACTTTGTGATGAAGGAAGGAGAAACTGTAAGTCAGTTACATGGAAGGTTTAAGGAGCTTCTCAATGGCCTTCATTCGGTTGGAGAAAGTGTGGAAAACCGGGACCTCATCAGGTATGCACTAAAATCCTTCCCAAGAAACTCCTTATGGTCATCAATGGTTGATGCTTATAAGGTTTCAAGGGATTTATCAATTGTCAAGCTAGATGAACTATTTTGTGAACTAGAATTGCATGAACAAGCTAATATAAGTCATAAGGAGAAAGGTATAGCTTTGGTTGCAGGTGAAAGAAGCAAGAAGAAGAATAAAGAGAAGAAGAAGGAGAAGAAGGAAGAATCCTCCTCATCCGAGTCTGAGCAAGATAGTGATAGTGATAGCGATGAGGAGCTATCATCAAGTGAAATGGCAAATTTTGTCCGGAAGATGATGAGGCGATCTAGAAAGTTCAACAAGAAGGATATCAAGAAGATGTTCCTTGATGACAAGAAAAAGGGTAAGTCTCAAGCTAAATCAAAAGCAAAGACTGATACAATCTGTTTTGAGTGCAGTAAAAAGGGTCATATCAAAGCCGATTGTCCTGAGCTAAAAAGAAAAGATGACAAGACAAAGAAAAAGAAGGCTTTGAAAGCTACATGGGATGATACTTCATCTAGTTCATCAGATGAAGAAATTGGGAGAAAGACTTCAAGACATGTGGCTCTCATGGCGTTGAATGATGTTGAAAGTAGTGAAGATGAGGAAAATCATGAAGATGAAGTTGAGTCTTCAAGCGAGTCATCATCTAGTGAGGATGAGATAACTTCTCCTAAATTAGATAAACTCTATGCTACTATTGCATGTTTGACAAATGCTTTATCTAGATCAAAAGTCAAAGTCAAAGTCAAAGAACTACAAACTAAGATGAAATTACTTGAAAATGATACTATGCCATGTGAAGCATGTACACATCATGAAGTTGCAAATTCTAGAGGTGATGATCTTAAAAAGGAAAATGCATCTTTGAAATTGCAAGTAGAGGGTCTTAGAAATGCTTTGGAAAAATTTACTTCTAGCTCTAAATATTTGGACATGATATTAGGAAGTCAACGGGCAGTGTATAACAAGGCAGGATTATGATATAAACCAAAGGATAAGGAAGTCAACTTCATGTCTCTTGTTAGTAGAAATCATGTTTCAAATTAAGGTAAAAACTGTTCAAGCTTGGGTACCCAAGCAATTTGTTGTAGATGCTATTGGACCCAATATTTGGGTACCAAAACATTTAGTTCATCGCATTTGAACAGGCATGCGTCGAGGGGGAGCAT
The DNA here is from genome assembly GCA_024364735.1 of Boesenbergia rotunda. Taxonomy (NCBI): domain Eukaryota; kingdom Viridiplantae; phylum Streptophyta; class Magnoliopsida; order Zingiberales; family Zingiberaceae; genus Boesenbergia; species Boesenbergia rotunda. Next base: position 27,135 of record JAGFNQ010004128.1, on the reverse strand, counting down.
CCAACAACATGGTTCATTGATAGTGGATGCTCTAAGCACATGACGGGAGACTCATCAAAATTTTCATCACTCAAAAACAAAAATAAAGGTACCGTTTCCTTTGGTAATAGTGGTGAATTGAAAATTATTGGAATAGGAGATATTAAAATTTCTGAACAATTTATAATTAGGAATGTTTTATTAGTGAAAGGTATGATTTTCAATTTGTTAAGTGTTAGTCAACTATGTGACTCGGGATATAGAGTTGAGTTTGACTCATCTCAATGTCTAATTAAACATAGTGAACTAAACATTACCATGCTTATTGGCCATAGAAAGGAAAACATTTATCAAGTTGAACTATTTGGTACTACTAAAGTGTTTGCTAAGTGTTTCATGTCTAAAGAGGAGGAGACTTGGCTTTGACATCGGAGACTTGCTCACACCAACATGAGACACATCAAGAGACTATCAAAGAATGAGTTGGTGCAAGGATTGCCAAAATTGAAGTTTCAAAAGGACAAACTATGTGATGCATGTCAAATGGGTAAGCAAACCAAGGCTACCCACAAAGGTAAAACGAACTTAAGTACGTCTACCGCTTTGGAATTATTGCATATGGATTTGTTTGATAGTAGCAAGCATGTTTCCTTGAACGATAGTAGATATTGTTTAGTTGTGATAGATGACTTCACTAGATACACTTGGGTGTTTTTCTTAAAGCATAAGGATCATACCTTAGAAACTTTGATTGTTTTTTGTAAAAGAGTAGAAAATGAGAAAAAATTGAAAATCAACAGATTACGAAGTGATCATGGAGGTGAGTTTGAAAACGAGAGATTTGAAAATTTTTGCTCACAAAATGGATATAAGCATGAATTCTCTACCCCTAGGACACCACAACAAAATGGGGTGGTTGAGAGAAAGAATAGAGTTTTACAAGAGGCCGCTAGGAGTATGTTAAATGAATACTCACTTCATAGTTATCTATGGGCCGAACTTGGTAAAATCTACTAAAAATTGTTGGACTTTCACCTCCTTAATAAAATCAGTTAAATCTTCGTAATCTTTTGAATTATCAGCGTTCAATTTCCGTACTTTAACGTGCCCTTCCATTGTAGTCTTTCTTCAGGAGTTCCCCTTGACATCATTAATTATGTGATTTCTCTGGCTCTGTCAAATAACCTGTTGATTTATCCGAAGAAAATTCCTGGTTATCGGAACAAGGGGTCTTGCTCATTTGATTTTCACTACTATTGCTAAGCAATTGTGTTTCCTTCCCAATAGACTTTTTATCAGAAGCTGCTCTAGGTAGTATTTTATTTTCTCTAGAAATAACATCTAATTGTTTGTCTTTTGCTTCCAAAGGCTTACTGGAAGGAGGAGCAGAATCTGAGAACTTAGCTTCTACCGTAGTTGTGCTTTCTCAGTTCGCATGGAAACAATGGTCTGCTTCATTGACTCCCTGTCCGCCTCAAGAGCCTACAACCTTGTGTAAAGCTTCTCAATATCTAGACTCCCAACTATTACTCCATTCACCTCTTTTCCTCCTCATTAGGCACACTCACACAATCACCAATCGCACCAACCTTTGGAACCCCATGCACATTGTGTAGACCCTATCGCTCAAGTCGTTGTCACTCTCATCGTTGTCATCATCGTCGTATGTCAGCTTGTTAATCTGTTCCGTCTTGCCCTCTAAATTTCTTTTTTAAATGGTCTACAATCAATGACTTGATTTAATTTGATAAAAGATTTAGAATTATCTTATTGGACAAAACATGAATTGAGAATGAATGAAAGATTATCATCCAGCACTTCTTCCTCTTCATAATCATCATAAATACGACCACCAAATCTTTCGATCTCGCAAGTTGATTCAGTCTAGTCTTCATCGTAAATAGGATAATTAGTCATTTCGAACTCGTCTCCAATTTTAGATCGAGTGTCTCGTCAATTTCTTTTAGGTTAAATTTCTCATGAATGATTAAAATCTCAAGGCCATCAGTACCACAAAGTATAGTATCTCTTCGTCAAGGATCTTCTTGAACGTCAAAGTTATCGTCCTCCATAACAAAACTTAGTCGTTTTTGAGATGAAGTTGGAGTGTAGCCAAAGGGAAGAAATCGACCTTTCATCTTCTTCTTCATCTTATCTCAATCCTAAATTTTGGCTTTGCCTTGTCGGTCTCGTGAGCGTCGCAAGTACTCCCACTATGTTGATGCTGGACCTTTAAACTTGATGACAATCAATTTAATCTTCATCTGATCTAGAACTTATTAATGCTCGAAGAACTGCTCCAATTTATTGATTCGATCAATAATATTCTCTGTTTGTGATGTATCATAAAATTCGAATAGATCAATTAGAAATCTGAGATCTCCATGTTGATCATCTCGACCGCATATCTCATGTTCTTCAAGATTTCGCTTCGCCTCGGCCCCAGCATGCGTTTGCTGTCTGTGTACCTGCATGAAGCTCCCTCCATATCCGTGGAGTCGGCTCTAAGGGGTCGTTAAGGTAGTGGATCTACCTTTTTTTTTTCAAGATTTCGTTTTGCCATTGCTACATGCTGGGTTAAATTGACGACTTGAATATGTAATTTCTTAATCGTTACACACTTGGTGACATCTGCAACTTACTTTTGTGAATTCTCAATCATGTCTTGGGTGCTACGACCATGATACAGGACTTCCTCAGTCAAAACTTTCTTGGCACAACCACGAGCACCACCACGATGATTTTCGATTGGATTTGTCGTTTGGCTTCCTCAATAGGACACTGCTAGCTCTGATACCAACTGATGTCAGACAGGATGGCGATTATCCTACGGGCTTAACGTGAAGGGGGGATTGAGGAGAAAGCAAGGAGAGATAATACAGTTCTCAAGGTTTTTTCGAAAAAAAATATTATTTAATAATAGAAGATTAATTTTAAACAACCAAATAAGGCTCTTATATAAACTCAAACTTAAACTCAAAAAACTAAAATAATCCCAATATATAGATATCAATTCTAATTTGTAAAGAAAGGAAAGGAATCCTAATAAAAAAATAAAAAGGACTCGTAATTCTAAAATTCGGATTCAAAATATAAAACAAAGAAAGAAACTATCACAAATACCTAAAATATAAAAAATACCTAAAATACAGAAAGGTAAAAATTACTAAAATACCTATATGTAATTCAAAAATAAAAAACTATGAATTTTCCTGCATCACATTGGACATGCACATTTACAATATTCACAATTATACGATGAACCAAACAACATGAGGATAACATCCACAATTATGATTTTATTTAAATTAGTCTTCGTGCCACAAATTTGTCAATGTGAAAGTAACCTTTATACATGATCGAAGTCCATTTTCCATTCTCATTTCCAACCTGTTAATACATGAATTTTTGTTGCATCTGCATTTTATTTACCAGGAAATCAATGGCCACTAACTGACAGATGTAATTATTGACGATAATGATATGTCCCTGACCTACAGGAAGCCAGTTGAGCTTTGCAATATCATTCATAATATAACAAATGAATACTAAATTCTTGTTTAAAAGAAAACACTAATGAAATTTTTAATAAAAAACTTGATCGACGAATTCGTGGCAAAGATTTGCAAAGAATATTTATCTTTTCTATAATTAAAAAATAAATAACAGTAGACGCAGCATTGCAGCATAAAATATGTGATGTTTCATTTATATTCTAGAACATTTGTATCTTCCATTTAGAATAAATAATCACACTCATTTAACATCTCGAGACCTAGAATATCTCATTTGAAAAATACTTTCTAGCATTTTGTATATATTGTAGAATGCAAAAGAAGGAAGTCAGTAATTGTAAAATTATTACCATGTGATTTGAGGGTCACGAAATCTGAGTTGTAAATAGTCTTTTGCAATACGAAATAAGTCTATATATATATATAGTAGATTCAATGTGATCTGATCCTTCAAATTTCATATATAAAATGTAAAAGTAAAGTGTAATCAGCAGGAAAACACTTAAGCAATAAGTAAAGCATGTAAGAAAAACAACATATATTACAGTGTATATATGAGTTGTAAAATTCATACCTTCTTTAGAGAAACCACACAAGATTAATATAATAACTCTCAAACTGGTGCTTTATCCATGCCAAGCCTTATCAAATGTGCTGTCCTTGATTGAACACTCATTTTCATTTTCTCTTCGACCTCGTAGTTGGTTAAGTCATATGACAAAAATGCTGCTTAATTGGTACGTATCTTATAAGGGCAGTTCAATGCATAAAATTTCCATCATCAACGTGGGGACTCAGGAAAAAAAATCATACCATATTAGGTTAAATTTAAGTCTTGCCTTATATTGCAACAGCTGTTTTTATGACGAATTCTCAAATAGGCATAATTTTAATAATTATTTATGTCTATAAATCTTATCATTTTTATTTTTTTTTAAAAAAAAGAGAATTTGAAGAATGAATTAGCTAATTAATGTCCTTTTGAGGCTAATTAATGTCCTTTTTGTTAATTTTCTTTCGAGTTTCATTTTCATTCAATTATTATTGTCATTATTTATTAATTTTGTATCTCCTTTTGAACCATACCAGAACATCTCCAACCTAAAGTTTTCAAAGAGGCACGGTTGCTACCTACCTAATCATCAATGCTAACTTAACTACCACATATGAAGTTAGTTAGTGCGTTTGATTAAGTGCGGTTGGCAATTTAATGTTAAGCTTACTTACTGTTTTCTTTGATAATATATTAATATTCAGGCAATTCGGTTGGGTTAATTAACATGATCAGTGTTAAATAGTCATTAACTTGTTTTAATTTGCCTAAAAAGGTGGGTGGACACTTTAACACCAAAATATTGTTTTTTTTTCAAAAAAAAAAACATATAATCTCATGTATATATGAAAATGCACTTTAATAGCTCAAATTTAGCCATTTGATTAGAAAGTAAATACCATATGACTTTCTAGAGCCTTAATTAGTTAGAATATTTCAGCATTTTCAAGGTAAAATGAATTAGTTTTCATTGGAAATGCTTATCTAACTATTTTGTCAAAATACCATGATAGCTGATTTAATTATTTTTTCTAAAGATTTTTCTCTTTGGATCTCTCGATACAAGCTTAAAATAATTAAATTTTTACGATTACAAATTTTAAAATAAAGAATTTACGTTGTGCAAAGTCAAGGTATTTTTGGTAAGTGATTTTGACAAAAAGAAAGTAGGTCATCCATATTTGCTTAATTTAATTGTAAGTGAGCTAGATTCAAATTAGACTGAATAATTTTGACAAAAACAAAGTAGGTGATCCATATTTGCTTAATTAATTGTAAGTAAGTTAGATTCAAATTAGACTTTCAGTGCGAATTTAAATCTATATCATAATATTGTTAGGAAGGATATAACTTTGTTTAAAAGACAACAAATTCATATAACTGGGTTATCAAATAACACCCTAATTTCCTTTATTTCAAAATTTCCTCTATAACTAAAACCACAAAACCAAACTACCAGATCCAACAAACCAATGGTAAAGTTTTAGATAATCTACTAACCCTACTCCCATAAACAAATGCATGTCTTCCATCGGCCTCTTCTTGATGATCTTAATCTCCATCTATCTTCTTACTGTCAAATTAAGTTACTTTAGGTCTTTGATGGTCTCACCAGACGAATATCGTTCACATATCTGTGAGTTTTATCACCATGCATCTTCGTTATTCCTATTATGATCTAGGGCATATATATATATATATATAATATATATATATATATATATATATATATATATATATATATATATATATATATATATCTTGGGTATCGGAATATCGACGATGGCGAACATACAGCAACTTACCCGCCGGACCTTCAATTCAAGGTCGAACAGACAATGAACAAGAGCCTCATCAGCTAAGGACTGTCCACTTGATAAAGCCACAGCATGGATATCAATCCAGAGGACGATCTGCAGGTGCCTTCCGTGCATGAGGCATGCACCGCAACAGAGTAAGTGTTGATCATGCAAGTCTCCACGCCACTCGCAAAGGTCTCTCGCATCTGGATATGGATGAGGTTGGTTAACGACTGCTGCGAGTCTCTCAGCGAGATTTCTGGATAAATAGACTTTAGGAAATGGAAGTTTTTTGACTTGTAGTTAAGATTCGCTGCATGTGATCCATAACGACCAGCCTGTCCAGTCCACTCCGTAAAGGGGCAATTGAGATATTCAGTCCCCTAAAAATGCCTGTCCCGTCTCTTCCATCCCAACGATGATCGATTAGTCGTTCGATCGTTGATCGAACATCACCGATGAATTTTGATTGTCGTTATATCCTAAAAGAACGGTGAATCGGTCGAAATCGTTGCAATTGCAATCTCGTCGGATTCGACGATGAATCCGGCGAGATCGTAATTACGGCGATCCTGACGGATTTACCGTATCCCTCAGGATATAGTTTTGTTCAAGACGGCGACCGGAGACCATCGATAATGCCCGATCGACGATCGGACGATTCGTCAGTCATCGTCAAGGAGTAGGACAGTAGATTTGTTTGGGACAAAGATCTGCCCTCGGAAGCTGCCTGAATGGATTGTTCAATGTTCACGGGTGTGACAACTGTGCGAGCACGTCCGTACGTACGTGGTTAGAGAGGTTAGATGGGCTCGTGGGCTTTGGAATCTATCGCACATCGCTAACAGGATTCGACCGTGAGAGACTGATCAGGCCTCAGTGTTCTGTCCACATTTGAAATGTGTAAGTGGTGATTGACTGCTGGCTCCGCTGTCTATAGTAATCAGTACTGAAATGTATAACTGGTGACTGCCCTACTTTGTCCGCTGTCTATATTAATCAGTACGTGGTGGAGGACCACGCCAATCATGATAAGCCAGCGATATGCGTGTCTCCCTCCGATTGCATATAATAATGCTGCAGTGAATCGCCACACAAGATGTTGGACATGTATTCATTTTTCTAAGATGCAAAACAATTGAGTAATTAGTAAGGTGTAGCTCGGAAAAGGGGTGACGACTCATACTGCACGCAGTTGGTTAAGCAAAGCCACTTAGTCTCCGATCCATTTTTCAACTCTCTCGCTCGTTCGTCCCTGAATGATTTATGCAGATGAAGGTTCCAGATCCGCATGGGCAGATGGGCATGCAGCACTCACTACCCGCGCGACCACAGCTGCGTTCCTGGCCGGCCGGTGCGAATTTTTTAAGTGGCGACGGCTCCAGATCGCACGTCTTTTTCGCGGTCGGCCGTGGTGGAGCTGCGGACCCGCACGCAATCCGGCTCGCGCGCTGACTGCTCCTCGACTCCTCGTCATGCATGATTCAAGCGTGACGTACGTGATCAGCTTTAACTTTTTTTTATTATCTGAACAATTTTACAGTGCAACAGGGTCGGCCAGACGTTTGAAGGATCCGGTACAAAATATATATATATATATATATATATATATATATATATATATATATATATATATATATATATATATATATATATATATATATATATATATATATATATATATATATATATAATTCCAGAATACATAAATTAAATTTATATTTAGTTAGGATTCGTCACCTCAACAGTCTTCGAGAGTCGACCTTATAAATTTGAAGAGAGAAAATAATATAAAAAATATCAGAACATATAAATTAAATTTATAATTAGGATGAATTCATCACCTCAGCGACCTCCCAGAGTGGACCTCAGGGTTTGGAAAGAGACACATGGTGGATTGAATTGTTAATCATGAGTTTCAGATTCGACTCCTGAGTGTAACTAAATTATGTTTAGGGACTTAAGATTTAGGGAGATAAAAATAAGTAAAGGTAAGTGAAGGAAGAAGAAAAGGCCCGCCCAATTATTGCTTGTATATTTATTTACACTTTTATAGGAAAATCTATAATATTTTAAAATTTATAATTATAATTTTTTTGAACACGCATATTATTTTATCAGCCTTACTTTATTTATATATATATATAAATTTCTTTTAGTCCTAATAATTGGTATAAGAGCAGGTCGCTCTTCACTGGACTAACCGTCGAAAGAAGCACAAGCTAGAGCCATGATCCAGATCTAATTAATCATGTGGGTTAAGCCTTGAATAAAGAAAGTGTGGGCTCCCGTGTTTTGATCAAGAGGACCAGACACTAGGCAAAAAAAAATCCTAGTTACGACTAGACAATGAAGTCCTAGCAGGTTGGGTGAGACCTTTTGGGTAGAACCCAAGAGCAAAACTATGAGGGTTTAGGTCTAAAGTAGACAATATCATACCATTATGGAGATATCTAAATTTCTTTTAGTCCTAATAATTGGTATAAGAGCAGGTCGCTCTTTACTGGACTAACCATCGAAAGAAGCACAAGCTAGAGCCATGATCCAAATCTAACCATGTGGGTTAAGCCTTGAATAAAGGAAGTGTGGGCTCCCGTGTTTTGATCAAGAGGACCAGACACTAAGCAAAAAAATCCTAGTTATGACTAGACAATGAAGTCCTAGTAGGTTGGGTGGACCGAGTGGTAGAAAGTCCTGTGGATCGAGGATCAGAAATCAAACAGAAAGGACTTCCGCTTTAAAGGAGCATGTGGTCCTTTGTTTGAGAGGGGGAAGTGGATTGTTGGGGTTATAAGGTTGCAAACATAATCTCACATTAAAATACATAGGAAATACCATAAGCTTATGAGGGAAAGATATCTCCATTGGTATGAGGCATTTTGGGTTGAGCTAAGAGCAAAACCATGAGAGTTTAGACCCAAATTGAATAATATTATACCATTATGGAGATATTTAAATTCTTTTTGATCATAACAGTTATCTTTTTCATTATTACCGATGACAAATTTAATGGGATGTGCAACACATTGAGTTTGATTGTCAATCTATGAAATCATTGTTTGAATAATAGTTTGGTGAAGATGTTAGATTATAACTTGATCCTCTATAGAGATGTAAGAGATTGATAGTTGTTTAGCCGTTACACGTTCTTGTTCAAAGTGAAAATCAATCTCCACATATTTTGTGCGAGTATGCAAAATTGAATTTATAGTGAGATATGTTGCTTCAATGTTATCTTACCATATTTTTTTGTCACTCCACCAGAGGCACATACTTACTCAAAAATCGTGCAGTATCTCCCCTGTAGTTTAATCATCAAAATTAAACTAAGCCCTCATAGTTTATCTATGAATGCAAAGAAAACTAAGCAACGATGATTGAGCCATCTATATCATGCCCCCTCATAGCTCAATCATCCAAATTTGTAAGCATCCAAGTTTAGGATAAACTAAGCTTAAATAAGCTTAAACATTTCAAAAACGTAGATGTTTTTTAGCATAAATAAAGCTAACAAAAAGTCTGAATGCAAAGAAAACTCCAACATAAGACTATGACAATATCGGACTAATAAAATATATCTTGTCTAAGAAATAATAATGTGGAACTCATGAAGTGTAGAAAATACAGCAACTGCGAAAAATAAACTAATCTAAACTCCAAAATGAAATGATACGGTGGGACTGACAACTGAATCTTCTCCTGGCTCCAAGTAATGCATCTATCTGCTACCTGAAACAAAAATAGGAAGCAGGGGCGGACTCTATGGTATATGAATAGACAATAGCATGACATCATAAAGATATATGAAACAGTAGAAAGCAACGATGTACAATCTCTAGAATATAGAGGACGCCAAAGTACGTATACCACAACGTAAAACATACAAGATAACATAGTATCAACCAACATGCATGTCAACCAAATGCAACAACCATAGCTCATATAAATGCAACAAACATAAGAAAATGCATAAATGCAATAGATGCATATGATGCAATGACATGTGTCACCCCTTACGCCAATCAAGCCGCCAACACATCACATCTGTGTGGCCGAGTGGGTAGGGCTATGACAACTGTACGCATACAAAGTTTCGATTTAACTCGAAGGTCAAACAAAAAAAATATCAATAAGCGAAACAACAACAAGGAACAAGGTCAAGCAGACCTAATCAGACATAACAAGTCATGCATTTAAGATAATAGAACTACAAGACAACAAAGGAGAAGTACCCGCCTTTTATAGAAGTTCGTAAATGAAGAGGACCTTCCACGATCAACCAAACAAGTCCGAATCAAGGTTCTGTATTAAGGATATAATTTAGCCATTTTATAAAATTAACTACAATAGTTAACTTATTACAACACATAATTAGATCCATTTCAAATAACTCCATTTAATTAAATCATAATCTAAGATCCACCTCACCATTACAAACCCAAATTAATCACACCTTATTGTAACTTCCCAAACAAATGGGGCTCACAAGCAGTACACGACAACAATTCCTAAACACCAACTATAGCCACCAACACTACATGAACTTCACAGCCAATAACATCCAGCCAAAACCCAAAACTATTCAGTCCGGTACTGGTATCCTATCCCCAAACATGAAAATCAAATGAACCAAAATACATAGGATTTTACATCTACAACAAAATGAAATCATGAGCTCAAATTTAGCTCAACCACAACTCATCCAAAAAAAAATGAGATTCCACCTCTTGGATCTACCCACATATTCTTCTATAAATTATACAGCAGTTTTAAAATAACAATCCAATTCAATTTCCAAGCCGGATCAGAAATCGATCAAATTTAAATCATGTATTAAAACTACACTCAAGGCAAAAAAAAATAGGAAATCCCAGATTTGAACAGAAGCAATTCCAACTGAAAGGCAAGAACTAGCTATATCCTCCTTCCACCAATTCACCTCTTACACCATTGCAATGGCTTACATGTTACCTACTTCCACTCACAGCCACGACAACAACCTAAGGAGAGCAACACAAATCCAAATCGGCAGAACTGAAACCTGACACATTGAATGCTTACCTGATTTCGGCCGGCGCAAGCAACAGGGACGTGCTTGTGAAGATCATAGAGGAAAAATCGTGTGGAGTGGTCGGCTCTGGCAACTAGGCGGCGATCGGCTAGAGTGCTCGACATCGGTCGAAGGAGGAGCAGAAATTAGGGCTCGGCGATCTCCTTCGCACGCAAGAGAGGGAAGAGATGTGGCGCCGCGTCTTGTCCATGCGCGATGAAGAAGACAAAGAAAAAGGTGATGAAAGCAGAGGGCGGTTTCGGGCGGCTGCAGCGTCGGGGCGAGGAGGAAACCGAGGGGGGGGGAGAGAGAGAGAGGAAATAAAGAGAGAAATTTAGGGGGCGTTTGGTTTGCATTTTCCAGTCTGTTTTCCATTTTCATTTTCGGTAGAAAATGCGGTTTTCTGGAAAACATGTTTGGTTTGCATTTTTCAGCCTTGTTTTCCAGAAAAAAAACATAGCGTTTTCTGAAAAACTGGAGAATGAAAAAAAGTCATTTTCCAGAAAACTAGAAAATGCGGTTTTCTGGAAAATGAAAATGGAAAACGACACAAACCAAACGCCCCCTTAGGGTTTAAATTAGTTTTGGCTTTTTACAAAAAGACCTTCTAATTTTTAGCCCTGTTTATTTTCAGTATTTAACATTTTTGATATAACATTAGTAGAATGATGCAATTATGAAAGTAGTGATTGAAGCCAGATGATTTCAGATGTGACATTGGTAATATCTTTATATTCAGCTTTGGTACTCGATCGATATATAGTAGATTGCTTTTTAGAATGTCATGAGGTAAAATTTCATCCAAGAAATATTGTATATCTATTAGTAGAATGTCTATCTTGAAGATAGCCTACCCCATCTGTATCATTAAATATATTTAATTCCCGTGAGGAACGTATACACAAAATAAGACCATGAAGAATAGTGCATTTGAGATAATGAAGGATCCTTTTAACACCTTCCTAATGTTGAATAAATTGACAAGCTTGATTGACAGCAAAAACGATATCAAGACGTGTGATAGTTACATATTGTAAGACTTCAACAATGCTCTGATATATTTAATGATTAGCCAAAGCACGAGATAATGAAGGTAGAGAAAAGTTACTTATAATAATTGAGTATATTTGCTTTGTCAAAGGAGACAACCATCAGAATTTGAGAAAAGCTCAATATCAAGGAAGAAACAAGCCATGCTGAGATCTCTAATAGGGAATTCCTGAATAAGAAGACAAAAGAGAGTAGTGATGCCTTCTTGATCCTTACCGGTTAGAAGAATATCCTCCACATTTATTAGGAGAAAAAGTATAGACCCAACATCACACTTATACAATAAAGAAGAGTCAGTCTTTGAATCAGAGAACCCTTGAGTGTATAGCCAAGTAGAGAGATAATGAAATTATACACGAGGAGTTTGGCGAAGACCATATAAGGATTTCTTCAACTGACAAATATGTATTCAAAGTTGTGGATGAATAAACCCAAGTGACTGCTCCATAAACACAGTTTCCTTAAGATGACCTTAAAGAAAAGTATTAGAAACATCTAATTGGCATATTAACCAATTGGAGGTAACAACTATAGATAATAATAACTTGACGATTATAATCTTACTAACTAGACTGAACATATCATTAAAGTCAAAATTTGGTTGTTGGTTGAATCCTTTGGCCATAAGATGAGTTTTATATAGTTCAATAGAGCTATCAACATGATACGTTAGATGGAAGACTCATTTGGAACTCAAAATGTTCATGGACGTAGTGTGAGGAACTAGACCAAGTCTTATTGTGACGAAGAGTATCAAATTTTGTAGCCATAGAAACATGCCAATTTGGATCCTTAATAGCTTGTATGAAGCATGTTGGTTCAATAGATTTTGAAGAGACTACTAAAACCCATAGAAAGGGGTAATGGGTGGTCACTGGTGGACATTGTGCATAAATATCACTTAAGGGAAGTGTTCGCCAAGGAACATCATCATTAGAATCACTTGTCGAAAAAGGCAAGGGGCTAGGCTGGGAATGTGAAGATGCGTTAAATGACAGATCCGAGGAAGGAAGTAGGTTGTTCTCATGATTGGATGATGTATTGGAAGAACTAGAAGGAGAGACCTTAGAGACCAACAACAATAGAGGTGGGCCCAAAATACCATCATCTCTTGTATATTATCATTCCTCGAGAGAGGAGACAAAAGCTACATAGTTGTAAAAATGTTGGGTGGTATCTGTAAGTACCCCTGGTTGATTTTGATGTGATCAACCAATTTAAGTTAGGTCCTGGTATGTTTAATCCCTCTGCTAAGTGTGAGGAGCTTAAGTACGGAGGAAGTCGAGTGTAAGACATAGCGAACGAGAAGGATTGTGCGGGAAAATGAGCCGACGGGCTCGGTACAATTTGAGGGACGCGAAAGCTACGGAAGAGTACGCCGGTAGAGTGAGAAGGACTCCCGCGGTGTCCAAGGGACGAGAAACCGGGAGGAAGGGCGCTCGAGGGGCGAAAGGACGGAGTCGGGTTCGGGTGAGCCTAACTCCGGTTGGCCGAAAATCACCCAGAAGCCGAGGAACCAAAAGGCTAGTCGCCCGAAAAAGAAAGATTAAATTGTTGCTAAGAGGAATTGAACCCAAGACCTCAAGAGCAGAGGTGACCAAGCTTAGCAGTTGGGATAAAGGTATGAGACAGTTTGTTCTTGCCGATATTATTACTTGGAGATTACAATAGCAATCTCGAGCAGAAGATAAAAATTCCTTTTATCTCATAAAGGATAAAGTCTTATCCTTTAATCAGATCCAATGGATGCAGATTAATCCCATCCAAGATCAACCATCCAGATTACATCCATGGATCAACGGCCAAGAGAAAATTCCTCAACAATCAACAATCCAGATTTATTCTCTTAGGCTATAAATAGGCTTAGAGTTTCATCCTTTTCAATCAATCATTTTTATTCATTCTTGTAAAATCTCTAAAAGTCTAACGTACTATTTTTGTAAGGCTTCTTCGACACAAGGAGATTTTTATTGAGCGTCCACTGCCTTGGAAGCAACGTTCTCAGTTGCGACCAAGTTTCTTTTTTAAAGACGAGTGCCTCCACTTTCATAATTTTTTTTCCGTATATTCACCCCCCTCTAGCCGGTCCAACCTGATCCAATAAGTGGTATCAGAGCCAAGGTCACCGCAGAAGGACTAATCGCCGACTGCAACAATTTCAAGAAAAATGGTTGGAGCCATAATCTACCCGCCGAAATTTAAGGGGGAGTTCGCAATGTGGAAGCGCCGAATGTAGGTATTTTTTAAAACAGATATTGAACTGCTATTAATTATGAAAAATGGATTTTCAGTTCCAAAAGACAACAACGACAAGGATAAAGAAATAGAGTTGTGGACTAAAAAGGAGCAAGCGGACTTTGTAGCAAACGACAAAGCGGAATTTCATCTGATAGCCGTTCTTCCCGCACAAGAAGTCAACCGCATCGGAAACTACAACTCGGGAAAAGAGCTCTGGGAGAAATTCCTGGAATTGCATGAAGGTACCTCAGAGGCAAAACTAGCACGACGAGACCTTCTTCGAAGCCAACTGACAAACCTCCGAAAGGAGGATGAAGAATCAGTTGCGCATTTACACGCCAAGGTAAAGGAACTAATCACAGACCTTGAAAATCTCGGAGAAAAGGTAACAAGTCGGGACGCTCAAAGGTATGTCTTAAATGTGTTTCCGAGAACCCCAGAATGGACCTCGGTAATCGACGCTTATTTCATTTCGAAAGATTTAGCGGTAAGTACATTAGAGCAATTATTTTCTACTTTGGAGAGGAATGGACGCGAAATAGAGCAAGATGATTGTTGGAGCCGAAGCGTGACTGAGGCCGTTTGGGATAACACGACCATGTGACCACATGGCACGATCGTGCCATCTTGGCACGACCGTGTGCCACCACCTAGGGTAGGGTGTGCCTCCTAGCATGGTCGTGCCTGGCCGACCGTGGGTAGCACGGCCAGGTCGTGCCCCTTGGTATGGCCCGTGCTGCCCAATTGTTGGTAGGCGCATAATCGAGTTGTGCCACCTTGGCACAACCCATGCCTCACTAGGGAAGGGGTAATGCGGCCTCTGCTATAAAAGGAAAACTCCTCCCCTTTTCTTTGGAGGAAGTTTCCCCTTGGGGAGACACCACTTTTGGTCACTCCTTTCATTCTGGGCAATCTCTGGCAGCTTGAGGATGATCTTTGTTGCTCTCCATCATCATCGAGGCTTGGATTGGTTCTGAAGACTCTCTGTTGCAAAGGATAACTATCTCTCTTCCTTTCCTCTTTGGTTGGATAGATTGGATTAGGGTGCTTATTTTTAGGAGTTTTTGGTTTCTTTTCAATGTCTAGTGAGTAGTCACTTTGTGTTTTAGGGTTTTAGGAGAACTTATGATATGGATTTGATGTGAACTCTATGGATTGCTTTTGTGTTTGGATTGATGACATGGTTTGACATAGTTCTTGCTTGATGAAATGCTTAAATGAATAGTTTATGCTTAGATTTCTTAAGTGTATGCTTGAATGCTATGTTTGATTGAATAGAAGTATGGATCAATCTCCATTAGGGGATATGCTTAAGGTTGTATGCCTCGGGAGCTCTATGTGACAAGGATAATCCTTCAACTGGACAACGTTGAGTATTCTCTTGATTTGGAGACCATGTCCATACAAGGATGGAACGAGTTCGCACTTAATTGTTGATGCAGTCTGTTCCTGATTGTTGTTTTGATGTTGACATCGATTTTAGTTTAGGTTGATGATTATGATGACTATGATTAAGTCTTGATCGAGGATTAGACATGGTATGGAAAATCCTAGCTTGGAGGGCTAGGTGTTGGAAAATCCTAGCTTGGAGGGCTAGGTGTTGGAAAATCCTAACCAGGAGGGTTTGGTGTGGAAAATCCTAGCTTGGAAGGCTAGGTGTTGAAAAGTCCTAATTCGGAAGGGTTGGGTGAAAAGTCCTAGCTTGGAGGGCTAGGTGAAAAGTCCTAACATGGAGGGTTAGGTGAAAAGTCCCAACTTGGAGAGTTAGGTGAAAAAGTCCTGGCTTGGAGGGTCAGGTCCTAGCTTGGAGGGCTAGGTTTGGAAAGCCCTAATTCGGAAGAGTTGGGTGAAAAGTCCTAGCTTGGAGGGCTAGGTGAAAAGTCCTAACTTGGAGGGTTAGGTAAAAATTCCTAACTTGGAGGGTTAGGTGAAAAATCCTTAGCTTGGAGGGCTAAGGTGGATGAAATCCTAGCTTGGAGGGCTAGATTTGAGTCCCTGGATCGGTCTGGTGACCGATCAGGGATATTGGCACGCTGCTCCTTCGTGGATCGATTTGGTGACCGATCCAGCGATGACTAATTGGTCTGGTGACCGATCAGGGAGCGCACAGTGAGGTTGGGAACCTACTGTGTGGCTCCTGATCGGTCTGGTGACCGATCAGGCAGCAGGCTGTTGCCTTGTTGCTTGGCTCCTGATCGGTCCGGTGACCGATCAGGGAGCAGGCAACTTCCTCACTGATTTGCTTCTGATCGGTCTGGTGACCGATCAGGGAGCGAACAGTGAGTTGAGTTCCCCCGCTGATCAGCTCCTGAACGGTCTGGTGACCGATCCACGATTTAGGATTTGATTTTCGCAGTTAGTGTTCACTCAGACGTGGACCGATCAGGCTCTGGCCTGATCGGACAGGGAGCTACCTGATCAGTCTGGTGACCGATCAGGCTTCACTCTGATCGGTCTAGTGACCGATCAGGCTTGTGTTGCCGTGAGAGCTGGGAGTCCCAGCTAAGCGGTGGATTGGTCTGGTGACCGACCCACAAGCCCTGGATCGGTCCGGTGACCGATCACTTTAATTCAAAATGCACTGTCAGACGCTCTGAATGCGTCTGAACGTATCCGATTCTCTGCGCTTAACATCTGATACACGATTTTCTGCTTGATATACTGTGCTAACACTCTGATTAAGCTGTAGGTGACAGGGAAAGATTCAAACACTCAAGGAGAGTCGATGGAGGTCTTTCCTTGGAGTAGGTTTGTCTATTTTTCCATCTCAGGTTGCAACGGGCACTGGCGCTGGCCGGAGCTGCTGACTGGTGTTGGTCTGAGGGAAGCTCAGGGAGTCCAGAAGAGCTCAGTGGTGGCTGGTGGTTGCAGGTGAGCAGCTGGAAGCTGCAGGGAGATGTTGTCACCTGGCGCTCAAGAGGGAAACAAAAGGAGCGATGTGAAGCAGAGCAAGTAGAAGTTGTTGTTGCCTTGGTTTTGAGCTGTGATTACTTGTTGCGTGCTTGTGCTCCTTGTTGATCATCCACTCTTGAGAAAGCTACTCTGATCTTTGAAGCAACCAGCCCTTGCTTGAGCACTTGGAGGAAGGAACAAGAAGCTTCGAGTCCAACAGCGAGAAGACACGGGGAAAGGGTTCTTGCGTGAGATCGTCGCTGGGTGGAGCTCAGAGGGAGCTTGTTGTGTTCTTATCTTTGCTAAGAGCTGAGTAAGATACTTCTTGTGTTTCTTTGTGCTTAAACTATATCCTTGATTGAAACGCTGTGGAGAGGTTTCTCCACCGAGAAGGAGGTTGCTTACTATCCAGTGTTCACCGGGGCTTGATCTGCCGACGATCAAGGGATCGCCCACCTTAAGGGCACGCCAAGGAGTAGGGGCAAGTTATCCCCGAACCTTGTAAATCCTCCTTGTTAGCGATCTTGTTTGACTGTTCTAGTTTGCTTTTGTTTTCTGCATTTCTGCACTTCTCTACTTTCATTGTTTCCGCTGCGGTGCTACTAACGAATTGAGTGCAGAAATCTGATAAAAGCTTTAAGTCCAAGTGTTTGGCTATATTCACCCCCCCCCCTCTCTAGCCATCCGGGTTCCAACATTAATGAGTCTTCCCTCATCCTATATTAGGAGATGACTTTTATAATCTAGAATGTATGCCCGTGGAGTCCTATTTGACAAGAGTAATCCTTTAACCAGACATTCTAAGTTACCATGTTTATCTAATGAAATTGGATAGCCGCTAGGGGAGATACTCTGGTGTGACATTCGCGGGATCACACTCCAGTATTTAGCTAGGCTTTCTACTACACCAAAACATAGAGATCAAGGCACTAGCAACCCATAGAACATCAAAGATCATCACAAGGAAACTTAAACCTTAGGTCATTACCTCTGCATAGTCTTCTTCCCTCATTTATTGAACCTCCTTCTGTTATGACCCTAGCTCTTGTTCTTGTGTGACCACATTCACACTTATGATGAATCTAGATAGCTCACATTTGTAAACTCCCTAGTAATTGCCAATCTGTCCAATATCTTTTATATTACTTGCTGACATTCTCGTGCACTTGCGGGAGAGCGATCACCCGTCGGTTTTCTCCTCATTTCATCCTTCTCGCTCGCTACATCTTTCTCTCGAATTTTTGTGCTCCTAAACTCCTGTACACTTAGATACAAGAATCAAATACCACAGGACCTAACTTCACTCAGATGACTATATCAAAACCTACCTAAGGTGCTTATACACTCCACCTATGAGCGCCAACAGTATGCTAGAGAAACCTATCAGGTGGCCAGGGCTTGTTTGCCTACTAGATGGTCACCTCTGGTACCATCTCAACGATCCCCAGCCAAGCACGCCGGACCAAAATGATCATCAAAGGGACTCACCCCTATATCCAGCTTGGTGTTGCCAAGGGGATCGCCTCAAGGATAATAGGGAAAAGCCTTCGTCCCGAGGTGATATCAACATGATCTCAGGGGGCTCAAACGATGGAGATTGAAACCAAGTTAGGAAAACTCATGGTCGAAGGCTATTGAGTTATGGGATCGACACCAGAACTCGACTAGATGTTGTTTCTCTAACCAACTTCTGTTCCTGAGACCTAGAGGGAGTAACTACCCCTCATGAGGACACACTAATTATATGGTATGCTATAGCTAACTATAATATGACAAGGGTCTTCGTGGACACAGGGAGCTCGATAAATGTGTTCTTTAAAAAGGCCTTTGACTAGATGCAAATAAATTGGCATGAGCTATGGCCCATTTCAACCACACTATTTAGGTTTACCGGGCATGAGGTGGAGCCACTAGGATAGATTAATCTCCCATGGACTTTGGGAGAGGAATCTCGAAAGTGAACTCAGACCGCTATCTTCACAGTGGTAGATGCCTTATCCGCATACAATATCATCCTAGGGAGCACCTTGAGCTCGTTCTGAGCTGTGATTTCCTCTTATTGCCAAAAGATAAATTTCCCTGTGGATGACCAAGTGGGCGATGTTAGGGGTAACCAGACAAGTGCACGAAAGTGCTATGTTGTGGTCATTAGGGTTAACTCTTAAAAATATCGGAGAACTAGTGAAGCCGAGGTCTAGATCATCCACGACATCCCTCCTGCTCAACCGATTGAGGAGCATGAGGGAGTAGCAATAGTACATGAGCAGTCAAATCAAACTACTCGGGTGGCAATTGATCTTTCTTCTGAACTGAAACAAAAGGTAATTGCCCGTATTTCTCGCAATCAGGATGACTTCGCTTGGTCAGCTAAGGAGGTCACAGGGGTACCACGTTTGGTCATGGAACACCGACCCAGAATGTTAAATACCAAATTTTTAAGGGGTTGAAAAGGTAAATTTTGGAATATAGGGACCTAGTTGGAATTATCCGAACTTGGAGGGCTTTATTGTAAAAAAGCCAAAACCTATATTAAAACCATAAAACTTTGTTTTCCCAAAGCAGTTTTCTCCCGATTTCTGCCTCGACGTCGCCGCAGACCCCCCCCCCCCCCCGCACGCGAGCGGTTTCACCCTCCCCGACGCCGATCCCTTGCGGTTTTGCCCGACGCTGCGAGCAAGCCAACGCGAGCAAGCCTCTCCCTTCTTCTCTGGTGCGCACGAGCAGAGCACCTACGCCTCGTCTTCCTGATTCTTGATTCACTGGCTTGCGCGAGTTTGTTGACAACGCCGACCCTGCCAGCCAACGCCGAGCGCCGACCATTTTGTCGTGATCTTTCCTTTGATTTCGGGTAAGAATTTTATTAGGGATTTCTTTGTGCTTGAATGCGTTCAGCATAATAAGATGATAGTAGATGTTATCTTTAGCTTTTTGATAGCGATTATGCGTTGATGTTGGATCGTTGCAGTATTATGGCAAGAGCTTGGATTTAGGGATTTAAGTGTAGAGTTTGAGGCGTGATCAGATGTTTTGTTGAATTGGCTAGTAAACCTACTGATCAGATTTGGTCTTCACTGTGAGTTTCACTTAGTTTTCGCTGTGTTGAAACTGATCGGTAGGTAAGTTGTGATCAGATGTTTTGGTAATTGAAGCAATTGGTTTGAATGTTGATTTGGGTTATATGTTAATGTGGTTATAATTGAGTATTTCTTATTTATAATGGGTTGATATGATTATGGGTTAAAACAATTAGATTTCGCTAATCAGTAATGTTTGGGATTAGCTACTTGATGTATGGTGGGTTTTAAATTGGTGGTAGTTCGTTAGGTTAGTTTGGAAAGTTGACTTAATAACCTAATTGTCATAAATTAGGTTAAGAAGGGATCCGTTGTAAATTGTGGGTTATTTAAATAGAGGTTGTAATTAGAATTTGTTTGAATTGTGTTTAGTATTTTGTTTAGCTAATTTGTTAGTTTCATAATTAGCTAAACCTTATCATTTATACAGGACCTTGATTCAGATTCGTTCAGTTGATCGTGGAAGGTTCTTTCCTCTTACGGACTTCTGAAATTAAGGCGGGTACTTCTCCTTTGTACTCGAGTAGTTCATTTTACCTTAAAGCATGACTATATTATGTCTAGTAGGTTGCTTGACCTTATTTCTTGTTGTTTGTTATTTTAACATTGCCGTTGATACTTACTCTTCGTTGATCTTCGAGTATTCCAAATTCGTATCTATACAGTCCTCTATTGGTTTTCTGTTCTATAAAGTACCGCTTGTACGCGAGTACTTAGAAGTCCATTAAACACAGATAGGTTTATTTGGCATTAGAAATATCCTACCTAGTAGTGTAGGAGCATAATCGTTGGTTTTCGATTTCTGGTTGGTTGTATCGATGCATGTTTTACTTGTTGGATTTTGGTTGCATCATTGTTTCTCCGATTGTTCGTGCATCTTGTAGCATGCACCATATCTGCACATTGCATACTAACGACTGTTGAGCTTCCATATGGTTAAGCCGTCGTTAGCCGTCTAGTTGCTCGATTCACTCAACCACTTGTTGTCGTGGTAGTTCATAGAGTGCGAGCAACAGTCCTGTTATGCCATACATGTTGTAACTGTAGGCAAACAGTGACACCCTCACCGTTATTTTCGAGGGATATTAGAGCTGTTGGTGGCTCATGCTCACCGTTGTTTTCGAGGGATATTAAAGCTGTTGGTGGCTCCCCCTATGTATCGGGGTTTTTGGAGTAGTTGACTCCCCAGCATCCTGTCCACTCAACCACACCTTTGTGGTATTTATTGTTAGAGTGTGTACAGTTATCACAGCCCTGCCCACTCGGTCACACAGATGGGATGTGTTGGCGGCTTGACTGGCGTCAGGGGTGGCATATGTCATTGCATCATGTGCATACATATTTCGTTTATGCATTTTTCCTGTGATTGTTGCATTTATATGAGCTATAGTTGTTGCACTTGATTGACATGCATGAATATCTTGGCTTTACTGTTGTTGTGTTGTATTAAACCTGTTTAGATATTATTCGGTTTTATAACTTGTTGTTCGATGTATGTTATGCATGTTTAGGTTCCTATATTCCTTATGGACTGTACCCTGTTGGATTCTCTACGTGTTATATCCTTTTATTATGCCATGCTTATTGTCTACTCATATACCCGCAGAGTCCGCCCAGACTCACCACCCCTGCTTTCTATTTTTGTTTCAGATAGCAGGTAGACGTATTTCTTGGAGCCAGGAGAGGATCCGACCGCCAGTCCCCGGAGTTGAGTTATTTTCCGCAATTTGGTTTAGTTGTTTTATTCGGTATGGAGTTCAGTTTTCGCATTGTATTTGTTTATCAGTTAACGAATTGGTTTTATTATTATTATTACAGAGACCATTTGAGCTTCTCGTTGGTTATGGTTTCTTTTATGTTTAAGGTGGCTGAGCCACCCATTATCTTTTATGTTGATATCAAACTGCGTGGTGATGTTTTATTTCCCGTTATGATGGCTGAGCCATCTTTTATGATGAGTGTGTTATGTATATTTGTCCCATATTATCGGTCGTACAGGGGAGATGGTGCCCGATTTTCGAGGAAGCATGTGCCTCTGGGGTCATGACACAGAAGCTAGACTAGTTTGACAAAAGAAGCTACACTTTGCGCTCAAACAGAACAAGATAATTAGAGTAGAGATTACCAAGTTGATGGAGGTTGGCCATATTCGAGAGGTTTATTTTCCATCCTAATTGGCTAATGTGGTGGTGATTCCTAAGCCAGGGGGAAAATTAAGAGTATATGTGGATTTTCGAGACCTTAAGAAAACTTACATGAAACATTGATATTCTCTACCAAGTATTGACAATTGGTTGAGTCAACTTTGGATTGTGAGCTCATATGCATGCAGGATCCATGTTAGGGTTACCACTGGATCCCCTTGGCGGTTGAAGATCAGGAAATGATTAGCTTTGTCATCTTAATGAGACCTTCTGCTATACTATTTTGCCCTTTAGACTAAAAAATGCAAGGGTAATATATCAATGGTTGATGGATCTCATATTCAAGTAGCATGTCGAAAGTAATGTCGAAGTTTATATCAATGACATTTTGATCAAGAGTACCCTTTCCAAGAACCTGATTAGCAACATCGAAGAAACTTGTGGCACGTTACAACTCTATGGTCTCTAGCTAAATCCAAACAAGTACTTGTTTGAAGTCAGGAGCAGTCGTTAACACAGATAGATCATAATTGAGCGAGAAACTGAGGCCAACCCAAAGAAAGGTTGAGAAGTTTTGGTCCTCTCTGGGATATAAACCATTTTTCATTTATGAAACAAATAGCCATTCCAGAGGTATATGGATTCTTTCATGCACTGCTGACATTGATTTTTGTATGATTAGTTTGATGTATTAGGTCATAACTTTCTCTATCAGGCTTAAGATATTACTTGGCATTTCTTAGCTATTTATGCATCTCCTATTTATTCTAACTGCTGTCTTCTTTGTGTTCATCTCAGAAGCCTTAGAAGTTCCATAAGTGGACTATTGTTACTTATAGTGGATTTTAATGAAATGTTATTATCAAATGAAGTTTCAAGAGGTTACTTTAACGCTTCTCACGCTTGTATTTTTGCTAATGTATTGTCTATTTGCATTCTTTTAAACATCCACACTTCTGGCGGCCTCTATACATGATGTATAAACATGCAACTAGGTGGTCATGTTAGAAAGAGATTGGATAAATATGTTGTGGATGTGGATTAACAATTGTTGTTCTCTCATACAATGGTGGACATTCTTCCTCAACATAGCTTGGATCATAATCCTTTTGTTGCATTTTAATAAATCAAGGAGCATGAGAGCAAGACTTTTTCATTTTGAGGCTGCTTGGATGTCTCATCCTGATTATGAAACTTTCTAATACTTGGATTCATTTTCAGGGTAATATAGTTTTGAAGTTTGATAAAATTAAAGAGAAATCAATCTCCTTTAATAAAGAGGTTTTTGGAAATATTTTCAAAAGAAAGCATCATATTGAGGGTCGTATTAGAGGAGTCCATCGTCAATTAGATATTTATCTTTTTTTCTAGTCTCGTTAAATTGGAAAGAGACTTGCACTGATAATATATGAAATTTTGGCTCAAGGGGAACTCCTTTGGTTTCAAAAATCAAGAGAGGATTGAGTTAAATTTGACAACAAAAATATAATATTATTGCATACCAAAACTATGATTCATAGAAGACAAATAAAGTTACTGATTTGAATATTTATGGTGTTTGTTGTAATGATGAAGAGAATTTGAAAAATGAGGCCTTGGTTTTCTTCAGAAGATTGTTCCAATCAAATGATCAATGTAATCTCAGCAGTCTTGCTCTTCATTGTATTCCTAAAATTGATCAAGAACCCTTTAATTTACTTCTTAGTCCAGTTTCTTTCAAATAGGTCATGGATACTATTGTTAGCATGGCTCCATATAAAGCACTAGGTCTAGATGGTTTTCAACCAATGTTTTTTCAAGAATTATTGGCATATAATTGGTAAAGATGTTTGGAACATTATTGCTAAAGTCTTTTCTAATAGTTGTATTGAGCAGCATCTTTCAGAAATACTCATTGTTCTAATTCCAAAGGTCGTTGATCCAACGAACCTAAAGAATTTTAGACCAATTAGTCTTTGCAATGTCTTGCTTAAACTAATTTCTAAAATCCTTGTTCATGTATTCAACCTTATTTAGATGATTTAATTGGCCCTCTCTGGAGTAGTTTCATTCCTAATAGAGGTACAACAGATAATGTCTTGATTGCACAAGAAATTGTTCATCAAATGCATAAAAAGAAGGGTGAGATTGGTTTTCTCATGTTTAAATTTAATTTTGAGAAAACTTATGATCGGGTGGATTGGAATTTTCTCAAGCTTACTTTGACTAACTTCGACTTCCTTCAACTTATTACCAACCTTGTTATGAGTTGCACAACCTCGTCTACTTTGTCTTTAAAGTGGAACAGTGAAAAATTAGAGAACTTTGCACCAACTAGAAAAAAATGATTAACGAGGTTTTTCCAACTAACCTCGGGCGACCGGCCCGACCACACGGAAGTTTTCCAGCGGCGGCTAGGGTAAATCGGGAAGCACTTGCAGTGGGCGGTTTAGAAGCCCAACGTCCCAGGGTTCGTGCTCCATTTGAAGGAAAAACTTTGCACCAACTAGAGGCCTAAGGCAAGGTGACTCCACGAGTCATTATCTTTTTGTTATACGTATGGACAAATTAGGTATTTTGACTCAAGAAAATATTTAGGCTAATCTGTGGCAACCTGTTAAAATCTTCACAAATGGTCTTGTAATCTCTTATCTATTCTTTGTTGATGATTGTCTTCTTTTCACAAAGGTCAAAACTTCTTAAGTTAGATTAGTTCAAAAAGTGTTCCATCATTTTTTCCTAGCTTTAGGTATGAAAGTTAATATTCAAAAGTCTAGATTCCTCCCTTCTAAAAACACGTCTCGACTATAGTGGCAAAATTTGAAGGTATGTTTGATTTCCATCATACTTATAATATAGGACGATATCTTGACTTCCCTTTACTTTCATGAAGGGTTACTAAGATTGGTTTTTCCTATATATTGGACAAGATTAACAATCAATTTGCTGGTTGGAAGGGTAGGTTATTAAGCAGAGTATGCTGGTTACTCTTGCTAAATCTATGCTTTGTTCTAAGCCTATATATCTATATTATGCAAAATATTTGGCTGCCTGAAAGGGTCTGTGATAATATTGATTCTTGCATCAAGCAATTTATTTGGGTGGTAAGTCTAATATTTGGGTTAAATAGAGCAGAGTTACACAACCCTCTCGTAGAGATGAGCTTGGCATTCATCAAGTTAGAATTACTAGCACATCATTGCTAGGAAAACATATGTGAGATATTATTAATCGGCCTGACAAACTCTGGGTGAAATTACTATCATCCAAGTAACTCGCTAGTTACTATATTTTGCATGACTCTCCTTGTAATTGTGCTAGTTATACTTGGAGGTCAATTGTTAAAGCTATCTATCGAGTCTTTGCATAATGGTTTCATCACTTGAATTAGATAAGGTGATATCTCCATTTGGTATGATATATGGAAATGCAAAGTATATCTATATTCTTTGCATAATGGTTTCATCACTCGAATTAGATGAGGTGATATCTCCATTTGCCAGAGATGTGGCGCAGCTTTAGAAACTATTTTATACACCTTGAAGAATTGCTCATGTGTTGCGGCTATTCGAAGGGTCATGGGCTTTTGGAATGATCAAAATTTCACTATTGATGACCCTATTATCTGGTGTTAGGACCGAAGGGATTTAGATATCTTTATAATGATATGATATTGTCCACTTGGGCCTAAGCTCTTATGCCTTTGCTCTTGGGTTCTACCCAAAATGTTTCGTACCAATGAAGATATCTTTTCCTTATAAGTTCATGATTCTTTCTATGTGTTTTCAATGTGAAATTTTGTTTGTAACCATTGCAACCCAATATCTAGTTCAAATCTCACTTAATGACAATGACAACACAATGGCTCTAATTTTTTTTATTGTTTGTTGGTTTGTGTGGGAAGTTAGAAATGATGAAATTTTCTTAGACAATAAATGGAGTAATTGGCGTTGTCAAAATCAAATTAGTACTCTTCTAGAAATGGTTTTTAATACTTTTAGGCAAAATAATCATAAGAAGGAGCCGAGATAATAAGGTAGCTTGGCATCTTCCAAATGATAATGTTGTGAAACTTAACATACATGGTAGCTCTATTGGCAATACTAGGAGGTTGGGTTATGGAGGATTGTTGCATGAAGCTCAGGGTCATTGGCTTGATATTTTTTTTTTTGGGTTTTGTGGAATCATTATCACATCAAAATTGAGCTTCTAGCAATTGAGTATGGGCTTAATTAAAATGGTAAATCTGGGTGGCCAGAATCTGACCACTCAAATTAAATTTTTATAAATAAATAAAAAATAATCTAATATAAAAAAATATAATTTAGTATAAAATAAATAAGAAATAATATAATTAAGTTTAAATCCTTTTAATAATGATATTAAAAATTATAAAAAAATTATAATGGATTTATATATTTTTATAAGATAAAAAAATTAATTTAATATAAAAATAAATAAGAAAAGATATAATTTAATATGAAAATAAATAGAAAATGATATCATTTAATAGGAAAATAAATAAGAAAGAATAAAATTAAAAAAGAATATTAAATTAAAATTTTAAACTATTTTTATTTATCTATTCTGATCAATCAGATTCTGACTATTTAATAATATCCATGGCTTAAGAGGTTGGTCAAAAAAACCCTCAAAGGTAATGTTATCTCTGCTTGAACAAAGAGTTCAGAATACTCATTCTCATGCACTAATTATTGAACATATTAGACACTATAAGCAGTACTTTCCTCATACCTTGTGTGAAGCAAATGCTGTCTCCGAGGTTATGATGTAGTGATAAGGTGACTAGTCGTTATCTTAGGTATTCATGGTTCGATCCCCAACTACGGAATATTTATAGG
>JAGFNQ010004127.1:203250-408016 GCA_024364735.1 Boesenbergia rotunda | reverse complement strand
ACTTGTACCTGTTTTAATCAGACTTCAAACTCGAATTTCTGCATCCATTTTCTGCAAATGTCTACTTTGATCAGCCTAGCTCTTTCAAGCGGATTTGATCAGCAATACATTCTGCATTGAGTTAATTCTTCATTGGATTCATTTAACTTTGCATTGGATTCAGTTTACGCATCAATTGGGTTTCTTAATTTCATTTCTGCACTCAGTGGTTTTAACTTGTCAGTTTTTGCTGCATATTAGCTTGACATTTTCTGAATTGCGTATCAAATGGAACACCAACAAGCTTATTGATATCAGCTAGTGCCTACTTTTGTTTGATTATGGATTTTCATTTCCCTAATAGTACAGCAGTTATAATTCCTGCACTTGTTCCAAATGTCTGTTTCCAACTCTAAATTCCCTTTACTCATTCCTACAAAACAATTCATAAATCTTTTGCCTTCCTAATCTGAATTGATCAGCCAATTGGAATTGCAAGTTCACAGTTTTTGGCACTTAACATCAATTTGTTTTGGCACATAAGAATTTCGGTTCATTGGATTTAGTTTGAGTTGAGATTGTTCAAGGGTTTGATTACTGAATTTTGTAGCTACCAATTGTTTTAAGTTTGGTTGTCTCTGAAAATTCCAATCACTTTTCGTAATCATTTGATTAGCATTTTAGATGGCATTAATCTCAATTTTGTTAAGGCCCTTTGATTGATTTGGTTTCTCCTTTGATTGAATTATAACTTGCCGTTTCCTTCATTTTAACTGCTATTTCATTTCCAAGTGAAACAAAACCCAGATTTTAATTTGAAACCGGAATTCATAAACGACACCTAAATACAAGCGCGAATCAAACAACGTCAACTAGCCCCGAGAAAAATACGACCTGTGGCCCCTTTGCTACATTTTTATACTTTTGCTTGTAAAAGGGTTTCCAGCATTCATTCACATTTAAATTTGAGGCCTACTTTCGTGACACATAGTTTGGGCCTGTCATGGATCCATCAGAATTTGGAATTTATAAATGTGCTGAAACCCTTTTTGCAATCTAAGAAGAAAAGCGTAGTGAAGGGGCCACAGGTCGTATTTTTCCAAGGGCTAGTTAACGTTGTGTGATTCAGGCTTGCGTTTATGTGTCGTCAAGAGTTTTGGGTTTCAAATAAAACTTTGGTTTGATTTGCAATGATGAAATGGAAACACAATAAAAAGAAAGAAAAACTTAACTAGGCAAGTTTAAGCTAAAAATGGCTATTGATGGGCTTAACAATCGAACAACTAAATCAAACCAATGGAGCTTGACTGAATTTGGAAACAAGTATGAATCCAGATTGCAAGAGTATATTACAGATTGTATTGCACTTAAGGTACTACTACTCAAAGCCGAAACCTAACTTGACACAATGGAAGCTATGAAACTTGATACGCAAGGGAATAGAATTCTATGTGCCAAAATGACTCGTAATGCAGGAAATGGGTTGATCCTTAGTTTAGAAAATCAAGGCTGTTAATGAAAAGATTTGCAGAACTACTTGAGAAATTCACAACCTTAAAACTGGTCAACAAACAAAGTTTGTGCAGAAATTAAATGGAGGAAAAACAGATTTTGAAGCAGAAATTCAGCAACAACAGTGTGATGCAACATGCAAAAGAAAAACAACTGATGTGAATCAATTGGGTGTAAATCAAACAAGCCGGGTACAAAATTCAGTAACAAGTAGAGGCATAATCAGATTCTGGTGATACAAAAATTCCGAAACAAAGCATGAAGTGCAGAAATGGAACTTAACTGCAGAAATAAACTTATATGCAGGGAAATTCAGCTGGCAAACTAAGGCAAAAAACAACAATTCAAATTCAGATTGAGAAGGTAAGCTAAGAGTAAACTGATATGCAAGTCATGAATGGAGAAATGCAATTTCAGAATCAGAACAATTCAGAAACGTCTAAAGCAAAAACAGTTTACAACAATTAAAGCAAAAGCAATAATGAGATCAAGAATTCAGAATTCTGAAAGGAGAATTTCAGAAATGAAAGCAAGAACTTAATTCAATACAATAGAACAGATTCGATTGAGAAAAACTAATGTATACTAGATACAAATCTTAGCACATATAAACTGGAATAAGGCAGCACTGAAATTGAAACAACAAGTAACTGATTTGCAGATATTAAAGCTGGTAAGCATCAACTAAAATCGAATGCAGATCTTGATCTTAATTGCTATGGAAATAAAACTACTGCAATGTGAATTCAGAAGGAAATCTAAAACTTGCATCGATTCCAGCTCAAGAACTGAGACAAGGTCTAATTTGCAGAAACAGAATTGGCACGCGAAGAACTCAGCTGATACGCTAGTAACAAACAAGAAATACACTGGAATTGAATACAACTTACCACTGATCCAATTCACTAGCTATCTACTTGCAAGATGTAAATCTAATTGAAGACAGACTAATTCAGAAAAAGAATTTACAGCTACTGATACGAGACAGAAACAGAAATAGAAGCAGTGATTGAAATTACAGCTAATAAACGAAATTAAGCTAAGCCTCAATCCGAATCCTTGCTGTCACTCAAGGATGAGCTCGAGTTGAGGTGGTCACGCCTCCAGATGAAGAACTCGCTGAAGAACGCTGAAGAAACGAAGAAGAAAACCGAGCTGTGGCGAAGACGCGATGCCAGATCTGAAACAAGGGATCGGTTTTTATAGTTAAAACAGTGAACGGTTGAGATTAATCCCGCTTCATCCAACGGTGGATCTTTGTCCGATTTGATTCAAATTTTCCAGATCTTGATCAGAGGTCAGGATCATCCTCGTGGTAGCTCGGATCTGCTAGATCTCCAATGGATAGTTCAGATCACCTTGATCTTTGAATGGATGGTATAGATCCCTCTGATCGTGATCCAACTGCTAGATGATCTCCGATTGGGCTGAAACTCTCAGATCTTGATCTGATCGCTAGATTAGCCTTAAACCCAACTCGGATTAATCAGAAGTTCTCAAATGGTCTAGATCTAGCCATCTTTGCATCGGACGGTCCAAATTAGTTGACGCTTGATTTCTTTGATCTGGTCCATTGTTTACTCAACCTTGACCCAACATCCTAGGTCCACAATCCTTCCAAGCCTACAAAAGTAGATCAAAAATTTAGTGACAAAACAACTCAAATATAACAAGATTTGCAATTAAGTTCAAAAAGAGTATAAATCCTAAAACCTAGGGTAAATCCACAATTAAACAAGTAAAATATGGGTCAAACACAGATTTAAGCATATAAAATGATCAATAATATGATACTTATCATACTTATGACATTTTGATGAGTTATTAGATGTATCAATTTAGTAATAATAAACCAACTATGGAGAAAGTAAATGTTTAATTAATGGACATCTTGCCCATAGAACATAGTTGGTCATTTTAAATATTTTGAAAATAATTCTAGCTATGTTTTATTTACTGGTGTATTGATTTAAAAAACATATGGTGTCAAAACTAAGGTTTAAAGTTGATACAAAATTGAAAGTTTTCAAGTTTTTGAGTTTTGGTAAAAATTCAAAAATATTTTGATTTTTCATAAAAAACATATTTTTCCCTGTTAGAGAATATCAAAAGACATATATTTGTAAAATTTCTTAATTTTTTGAATTTTTTAGAATTTTTAATGTATTTTTGAATTTCAACTCAGAAGGTTGAAATATTGGAACAATTATGTGCCAGTCGACTAGTGCAGAGGACCAGTCGACTGAAAACACTGTGGGATGTTTTCGGAGAGGTCAGTAGACTGATATCTGTTTTAGTCGACTGGTACCTTAATTTTTGATTTTTGACTATTTTTCAGAATTAAAACCCATTTTGGCTTACCTTGGTGTCATAGGTCAAACTTGATTGGTACAATCTTTTTGATGGTGTATGTTCTGGAAGGAATCGACGTCGACAGCCAGTCACCGAGGTTCAGCCCATGTAGATGTTGACGATAGGGGAGGAACTCCGCACCCTGCGAGATCAACATGAGCGTTAGGGGAACACGCCGGAGGTTGACTGGCGGAGCCCACTCCGACGCTCAAGTCAGTGCCTCGATGGAGAAGAGTAGAAGGCAGAAAAATGCACGAGTAGTAGAGAATCCATAACCCCCTTATCGGAGGAGTTGGAATACTTTTTATACCTGCGGCGGCTGCCTTGGTGTGTCCCATGATTTATGCCACGTCCCCCCCTTTTTGGTTATAGGATAGTCTTTGAAATGGTCCATGCCATCATTAAGTGTGACCCGTTGTGATATTTAAGGGCATGATGAATCCGCGATAGTGGGGATGCTTATCCACAGATCCGAGAAAAAAGGGGGGGGTCGTTACTTGAAGTCGAATGCTGCTTGGGCTCCGCTTCCCCGAGGTGATCTCGGGGTCTTCTGACCAGGGAGGTCGCGGGCGCTCGGCTTCCCCGAGGTGGTCTCGGGACCCGACTTCCCGGGGTGATCCCGGGAGGGATTTTCTGATCTGATTTTCAGGGCGTGTTTACCGCGGGGGGCCCTGGAGGCTCGTCTTCCCGAGAGGGTCGTAGGAGCTCTGAAAGGGGAGTCTCTTGGACTTGCCACATCTTGCCGCCCAGCTTCTTCAGCCCACGTGTCCTGCCAAGGGCTATTCAACCCTTCACAAGTCCCTCCCTTCAAGCCTGATCGAAGGAAGTGTGGTTGACTGATCGGACTAGTGTGGTGGTGAAAAATATGGGTCCTAGTGGGTCCTTGCACCCGTTACTACTCCTTTGGTAGTTATATGGGGTGGGTCCGAGGATTATAGAAGTTGCCCGGGTCCCGAGGAAATCCTTTTTTGATTTTGTCCTTCCCAAAAGGCTTGTATGGCTTTCGAGGTACCTCAATGATACCTGTCCATCCGTTATAAAGGCGCATGATGCTCTTTGATGGCGACAAGGTCCTTTCGCGAATGCCCCATCGCCACGTGCCTCAACGACTCTCTTCACGACCTCTCACTGATGTGCGCCGCTGTAGCTAGCTCATGTCAGACAACTGTTCTATGATGCTGCCCCGATGTGGCGGTTTCTTGCTTTCCACATGCCTTGCCCCTATTGCGTTCATGCAGGAGGCTTCCTCTGTATAAGAAGGGAAGGTGAAGACGTTCAGCCAACTTCTGGCTCCGTGGCTGGGTGCACCTCATCTTCATCTTCTTCTTTAAGGGCTCTTCATAAGTAATTTGCCTCCTTCTCGTCTTTTCCTTTAGGAATCATGGAAAGTTATCGAGTGGAGTGAAACGAGTCCGCCTCTTCGAGAGTGAGGCCAGAGGTTCTGCAGGCGGCCATTGAGGCCTACGATGTCCCGACCGAGATGGCGGTGGTTATCCCTAAGGTAGACTAGACGCCAGTGGAGCCTCCCGTAGGTTTTTCTACCTTCTTCTTGGGGCAAGTAGAGTCAGGGCTCCACTTCCCCATTCCCCCTTTCTTCATGAATGTAACCTCCTACTTCAATATCCCCCTTCACCAGATGACTCCCAATGCCTTTGCTCAGATGGGGGGGGGGGGGGGGGAGGGCGTATATTTTCTTCAAGCTCTTCGACCTCCCCTGCCTCCACGTCTCTTTCATTCTTTTCTTCGTTCCGATTGGCTCACGAGGGGTTTTTAGCTTTTCGATGCGTCCGGGCCATAGGTTTCTTAGGAGGGTTCCCTTCCTCACACAAAGGGTGGAAGGAGAAGTTTTTCTTCATCCAACTACTTGTGCTGCCCTTCAGTCCTCTTCGTTGGACAGAGGCTCTACCGACTCCTCCCTCTCTAGGGGAGTTTCTCCAGAGTCCCGCGTACCAGCGCGCTAGGAACGTACTCTTCGACATGGAGTTTAGTGACCCTGGACTGGTGCAGAGTGAGGAGCTCATGTATCGGGCGGGCCTTAGCCTCAAAGTGACATGGATAAGCCCCAACCTCGGTATGTTCATCTTTTCTATCAATGCCTGTTAGTTCTAACTGATGTTTCCTTGTCCGGATGTTGCAGAGGAAGTCATGTTCCCCAGGGTGATGGGCTAACTTATCAAGTGGAAGGAGGCCAAGCAGGAGGCGCTAACTCCTCCCTTATCCGCTCCTTATGCACCCCCGGTGCCTGCCGAGTCCTCGGAGGGGACCATCGAATCATCCCGTGGGCCTGCTTCGCCCGGGAGGGCAGAGGCTGCTGTCGCGCCTCCGTCCATTGCGAACCAAGGGCCTTCCACTCCGTCAGTTGACCCTCAGGCGGATCTTCCTTCAGGGGGTGACTCTCCCCTGGCTGCTATTCATTTGGAGGGGGTCAGTGAGGGGTCCTCACTCTTGACTACCCCCTCAACCGTTCCATTCGCTGGTCGGTAGAAGAGGCGGATTACGGAAAGCTCAAGCCCCAGATGGAAAAGGCTGCGCTCTAGTGGCCCCAGCCCCCTTCCCTTCATCCCTGATGAGGTTGTTTTTCCTTCCGAGGGTGGGGAATCCATTCCCCTATCTTCCCCCGTTCCGTCGGCTGCTATTCTGGAGGCAGGCGTCCCAACCCCCAGCTCTCCTTCAATTGACCTTGCCGAGGCTCCCAAGGGTAAGGAGGTATTGCACACCCAATATAGGGTGACACTTGGCCGTATTCAAAAGAGGCTGGATGCAGCATTGGAGGTTTCCATGCACTCTTTCCCCCCAGTGTAGTTGAGGAGGTTCCTGCCGAGGGGCCCTTGTCCGAGGGGACTTCCAGTTTTGAGGAGGGGTGATTCTGGCCCTCTATATTGCCCCCTGGAGCTCCTGTTGTCCAACTACTTCCTCCGCGCAGGGGCTTGTCACCTTCTAAGAGCCGGGCTGATACCTCAAGGTCCCAAGAAGGAGCAGCCATATGAGTCTCTGCGGGACCTCTAACCACTATTCGTGAGACCCTTGACATGCAGAAATTCACAAGTCAAGCTGGGATTAAATGCATGATCCAATGCTCCAACAAACAGTTTAACTAAGTCTAACTGATACTTGGGAAATGGGCTGATACATTCAGAACCCTTGCAGAATTTTGAAGACAGAAATGCAAGCACACTCTCAATGCAGAATGTCAGGTTTTGATTGCAGAAATTCCACACAACCAATTGCAGAAATGAATTGCAGCATAAATTTGATACAAAGTCTAACAAGACAATTGTTTTCAGTTGCAATAAAGTCTAAGGTGAAACTCAACTAATACAAATTCAGAGCCGTGACATGTGATTTGCAGAGTTGGAGTTAGCAGAAATGGATTCAAGTTGCAGAAATTGAAATTGATGCAAACAAGCTGAACCGAAAGTGTAGAAATAAAATCAGATTGCTAAACAACTCAAATCAATTGAGTTAGTAAACTAAATGTTGTTTTCAATTGCAAGCATCAAAACTAAATACAAACTGAATTCGAAACAGATGGCAAAATTCAGAAATAATTTGGCACGCAGAAACAACTGATACGCAAGCTTTAGAAGAGGAAATCAACTGAAATTAAAGCAATTGTCCACTAAAACATTTACTAGCTATTAAACTTGAAGAACTGAGGTTCAATTACAGCAAGACAATTCAAAATCGAAACTAAGTTGTCAAACCAGAAATTTCAGAAACATAATTGCTGTGCAAAACTGAAATTACAGCCAAAACCGAAATTAAGCTAATCCCCAATCCGATTCCTTGGTGTCACTCAAGGATGAGCTCGAATTGAGGTGGTCACGCCTTCAAAACGAAGAAATTGCTGAAGAAACGAAGAAAAACGAGGAAGAAACCAAGGCAAACGAGCTGCGGCGAGGACGCGACGAGAAAGAACTGGGCAGCGTTTCTGATTAAATAGGAACCAATGGACGGCTGTGATTAATTTGAGAAATCCAACGGTAGATCTTGATCTGATTTGAGCCAAACTTTTATGATGATGATCTGGGGTCAGGATCTGCCTTGTGGTAGCTCGGATCCTCCAAATATGCAACGGATGGTCCAGATCAACTCTATCTGTGAATGGACGCTCGAGAACCCTCCTTGCTTGATCCAACGGTTGATTTAGCTCTGATTGGGATGAAACCTTCAGATCTTGATCATAGAGCTTGATCAACCCTAACCCTAGCTCGGATTGCTTCAGATCGTCCCGGATGGCTCAGATCTATCCTCTCTTGAATCGGACGGCCCGGATTAATCGTAGGCTTAATAATTCGATCCGGCTCACATCCGACTCAAGTTTGACCCAATATGCCCTAGGTCCAGGATCCTTTCATGCCTACAAAAATATATCAGAAAATTAGTGGCCAGATAATCCAAGAATTGTGTAATTTTGCAATTAAGTCCAAAATAAGATAAAGTTCCAAAACCTAGGGTAAAATCATAATTAAGCAATAAACATGGGTCAAACATGGATTTTAGCAATTAACATAATCAATAAAATGGTGCTTATCAACTCCCCCACACTTAGCCTTGAGCGTCTCGCGAAACTACTAAGTATGTATCCCCTAGGTTTACTTAAGCATAATTAGAAACAAATGAAAAGAAATTACCTAGGGTTGTCAATTCTCATAAATCTAAGCTGTATGGATTAGTATCTTGTCCTTGAATCAACAACTTAGCTTTTTCATCTATCATGAGTCATTGAGATGAATTCAACTCTCCAGCCTTTCAAGGAAAAATTTGGTGGCTCTCTTCTTAAGTTCTAAGTTGATGATGGAAGTGGAGCTCACTCTATCACACATGCTTCTTGTACTACCATAGGCTTGCTTATTATCTAATCTCCACCATTAATCATGAATAGGATCAACAACTATAAAAACAAATAAAAGCATGGAAAATGGTAAGAAATGGAGTAAAAACTAAGGAAATGGAAAAATTGATGGAGTGGGAGACTTGGTTGCTCAAAAATGTTTCCAATGTGCTTTGCCCCATCTTAACAGTCCTCTAATGATATCAAAAATGTGGTGGAGTAAATCTTGAATAATTCCTTTGATTTGGTGAAAAACCCTTCTTTGGTGTCAAGGTGCCAAGTTTGCCAATTTCGTGCCAATCTTGCTTCTCTTTTCTTCTTCTCTATTTTTTTTTTCTTTTCTTTCATCTTCTAGCAAGATCAGAATGTATTATAATCAGGCTTTGAATTGGATGAAAAACTCTAATGAATTCAAGGTGCCGAAATTTCAAAGGTGTGCCACTTGCTTCTTTGTTTTCTTTTCATTCTTCTTCTCTGATTTTCTCTCTTCTTTCTCTCTAGCAAATTCAGAATGTAATGGATTGCAAGGCTTGGATTTGGATGAGAAAAATTCCACTGAATTCAATGGTGCCGAACTCCCTTGTATCAACTTGTTTCTTTTTTTTTTCCTTCCTTTTTCAATCTGTTTTCTATTTTTTTTTCAGCTGCTAACTCACTGATTTCTGCAGCTCCTCCTGGTTTTATTCAGGATGTGATCAGCTTTCCCGAATCCAGTAGCATCAGTTAGTATTTGCAATCAAATGATACAAAACCCAATTTTCAGCCTCTTCTTGTTACCAAACTGCATTATGGCAAATTAATTTCTGATTTTTCTCTTTTCCAACTGCATTTCCAGCTCACTTTCTTGACCTTGCACTCCCTTGATTATTCTGAACAATTAGCCTCAAATAACAGTGGGAAGTTCACATGCTTCACTTGAGAGTTTCAACTCAACAAATTCAAATTCCATCCATGGCACACTCAATTTTAGTTGACACCAACTGTTTTGCTTTGTTTTTTTTTTAAATTCCAGCAACCCCCTGCATTGCTTTCAAAAATATATATGGCTGCAATTTAGCTCTTAGAAGAGTGGCCGAAACAATTTCATAGCATTCTTTTCACTTTAGCACAAGAATTCCTTTCTTTTTGCATTTTTCGTGCCATTGTTTCTCATTGCAGAAAAAATTCTCATTGTCACACCATGCCACTTGGATCTTCAAAATAGGTTAAGGAATCTAGATCTCCAATTGCTTCCATCCTCTTGTTCATTTTTAGAATTCAAATTCAACTCACTTGGCACCTTTTGGCTTCAACTTGGCAAAAAATTTTCTTTTTGTCATGAAATACATCCTTGCTCCAAAATAATTCCAAAACTTTAGTCACTCCCCCACACTTAAATCTTTGTCCGTCTCGGGCAAAATAACATTAAGAAACATCTTAAACATCAAGTCCATAGAAAAGTGAGGGTAAGAGTAAGAAATAAGTGAAGAAAAATGGAATGAACATGATTTTTGCCAAAATTTGATATGGGAAAGAAACAAAGTGATTAGTCTCTATATATGTGATCCAATCATCGAAATATGATTTTGAAAGAACCTAAGCAAGTTCTAGAGCACAATGACATATGTGTATCACAAAAGTAAGGCTAATTCTCACTAGGTCAAAATAATTCATCCCAAGTCCTCAATTAAGAATCTAAAGCAAAATCGTACTCAAGCATCCAAGAATTCATCCATGAGCTTAAACCCTAAGTTTTGACAACCAAATTTAATTTATTTTCCAAAAGACTCTAAAATGCTATGGGATAACCTAGAGGGAGACATTTATTTCTACTCATGCAAGAAAAAGTGCTAAAAGGAAAGACATGATATTTACATTGACTCCTAGTCATTTTACTCTACTAAGCATTTATTAGCAAGGACTCAACTTAAAAGTGAAAAATGCAATAAATGAAAATACAAGAAAAATCAAACTCCCTTTATTTCTGGCGGTCGGAGTCTATCCAGAAACAGCCTCCATCGTGGTAGTGGAGGAGTCTGTATGTGCGAAAGAGCTTCTTCTATTTGTTTAACTTCACGGTGCATCGCTCCCCCACACTTGGACTGTACATCAATCTGTTCAGGTGGCCGAAGGTTATTTAGATACAAGACCCATGTAAGAAGTGGAATTTTTTGAATTAAAGTAAAATCTACTCCCTCTTTATTCTTTTTGGAACACCTTCCTGGAGGTTTGAGTCTATTCAGATGAAGCATCCACTCCAGAAGTCTTTGGGGTCCTGCAAGGTGAGAAAGAAATGAAACAATATTAGTCTTTGTATAAAATGTATCCAAAAATGTATCACATCCAATAAAGTCAATTCTTGGTGCCTCAATAAATTTTTCACAATTATTTCCTACAAAATTTACATCCAGGAACTCTTCACAAATAAAGAAATCAATTTTTGGCTCTTCAATAGAAATATCACAATTATTCTCTATCAAGCATGTATCAAGCAATGTGTCACAACCAATAAAATCAATTCTGGATCTGAGATTTTCTAAAGGACAAGAAGAAATACTTACCTGATCATGCTGAAAAATGTCTGTCGGGTCTATAAGAAATACCTCCATCTCAGGCTCAAATTCTGGTGGACATTCAACTGGAATAGGTGATCCTTGGGTACTTGCTCCCATCATGCAAGTCCCTACACTTTCTGGAAATGGTGGTGGTCCCTGGGGCTCTGTGCAATCCCCTACACCTGTAGAATAATCTCCTGTGCATGCCTCCTTAGCAATACCTGCAACAACCTTATTAAAAAGATTAGGGCTATCAAGAACAATATCATCACAAAATACAAAATAAGAAAAATCAGGTAAAGTCTCCTCTGAAATCAACTCTCCTCCCACTATGTCAACTGTACCATCGTCATCAATGATCTGTGCCTCAACAGTCTCATCTGCGGTGTCTATGCTCAGAATAGAGTGATCTCCCCTAGGGTCCTTCATGGTGTCGAAAATGCTAAACTGGACTACTGTGTCTCCCACCTCCATCGAAAGGGTGCCAGCATACACATCAATCTTTGTTTTGGCAGTCTTCAGAAAAGGCCTTCCAAGGATGAGTGGGGATCTGCGTGCAAGATACTCTCCCTCCATGTCTAGAATGTAGAAGTCCGCAGGGAAAATCAACTCCTTCACTTTAACCAACACATCTTCAATAACCCCTGCCGGGCGGGTCTGACTCCGGTCTGCTAGCTGAATCACAACTCCCGTGGGCTGTAGAGGACCAATGCCAAGCATCTGGAAGACTGTCCTGGGCATGACATTAATAGAAGCTCCTAAGTCAAGCATGGCATCATGTAGCGTGGTGCTTCCTATCTCACAAGATACAGTAAACATGCCAGGGTCTTCACATTTCTGGGGAATGGCATGGATAAGTGATGAGACATTCTTCCCAATGCTGACCAACTCATTTTCCTTAAGCTTCCTCTTGTTAACACATAGATCTTTCAAAAATTTTGCATACTTAGGAACCTGTTTAATCATCGTCAGCAAGGGTACATTAATTTCAACTTTACTAAAAAGTTTTACCAGCTCATTGTACTCTTTTGCTCTCTCCTCCTCCACGTGTCTTTTGGTAGGAGTTCTCCCCTGTGGAAAAGGCAAAGGCACCCTAAATTCTTCCTCTTGAATCGAAGATGGAAAGGCTGAATTGTGAGCTGCTGCCCTGTTCTTTGATGCTGCTGTAAAATCTGTCTCGCCACTGATTTCTTCTCCGTTTTCCACCAAAATTGGGGAATTGCTTGAGGAGGGAGTCGGGCACGGGCTAGGGGTGGTATCCACTGAAATTGGAGTGGTTTCGGCACTGATTTGGGCTGGAAATGAGCATGCTGCCCTGTTTTCGGAAAATTCTGCTCTTGGGTCATTTTGAGTTGATGCAACCTTCCCACTCCTCAAATAAATCGCGCTAACATTTCCCTTTGGGTTGGGAACAGCTTGGGAAGGTAGTTGGCTTGATCCTTGAGCCTTAAGTTGATTCACATCATTAGCCAATTGTCCCATTTGCCTTCCGAGGTTTTGTATAGCTCCAATGATATCATCTTGTTGTAATTGTTGGAATTGGGGCTGTTGGGGCTGATTGGAGGTCTGAAATTGCTGTTGACTTGGCTGATAAGTAGGTTGAAATGTGGGTTGAATTTGCTGAGAATTACAGCCTTGGAAATTTTGATTTTGCAATTGAAATGGTTGTTGTGGAGATTGAAATTGATTGGGCTGAAATTCTTGGTTCTGGGGCTGAAAACTTGAGTTCCAAGGCTGGAAATTTTGCTGTGATTGTTGAACTTGCTGCTGTAGAGGCTGGTATGGTTGTGGATAATTCATATTCCCTTGAAAACCTTGTTGAAACCCTTGACACGGCTGCTGAAATGGTTGCTGGAAGTGCTGATTTAGGGGCTGAAAACTTCGATTTTGGTGCTGTGATTGTGGTTGTTGTTGCTGAACTTGCTGGAAAATTGGTTGGGGTGGCTGTGAGGGCTGTGGTTGAGGGCCTTGTTGGTAGAAAGAATTTCCATACCTCAAATTTGGATGATCCCTCCACCCAGGGTTGTAAGTAGGGGAATAAGGATTGTTTCTTGCTTGAAATTGTCCTCTTACTAATGCTGCTACTGTCTCGTCCTGTTGGAGGGTAGGGCATGAGTCTGAAGTGTGCTCTTGACTAGAGCAAATGCCACACACACTCACCACTTGATTAGATTGTGGAGGTACTGAAGGAGTTGAATTTTGTCTTGCCATGTTTAATTCAATTTGCTTAACAGCCGAGGTGAGCTCCATCAATGCAGTCTTAATCTCCTTCTGATCACTAGAAACTATCTGAACTTCACCAACTCCTCTGGTGGTCAAAGCTCTGCTTCCAAATTGTTGGGAATTCTCAGCCATATTAGAAATTAGCTCCCTAGCTTGATGTGGTGTTTTGTTGACCAAGGCCCCTCCAGCTGCGGCATCAATCAAAGTCCTATCCATCTGTAAGAGCCCCTCATAAAAGTACTGAATCAAAAGCTGCTCACTAATCTGATGCTGGGGGCAACTTGAACACAGCTTGTTAAATCTCTCCCAGTAGTCATACAATGTCTCACCAACCACTTGCTGAATCCCACATATGCTTTTTCTGATTATAGCTGTCCTGGAGGCTGGGAAGTACTTTTCCAAAAATGCCTTCTTCATAGCGATCCAACTAGACACATGTCCTGTAGGCAGATAATAAAACCAGTCTTTGGCTGCTCCTGTCAATGTGAAGGGAAAAGCTCTCAGCTTGATGTCTTCTTCAGAAATACCCTGAGGCTTCATAGTAGAGCACACCACATGGAATTCGTGCAAGTGTCTGTTTGGATCCTCCCAGATAACCCTGAAATTTGGGCAGCAAATTAATAAGTCCAGATCTTAACTCAAAACTCCCCCAGCTCTGGATAAGCAATGCTGGAGTACTGAAATGCAGCGTCAGGTGCTGCAAGTTCCTTCATGGTTCTCTGGTGGTCTGCCATGTCAATGCCTGAGTGAGTGCTGATAATCTGAATAGGAGGGATATCTGTAGTCTCAGAAGAATGGCCTGCTCCTCCTGACTCTGAAAGTCCTCTCAATCTCAGGATCGAAATCTTCTAATTCAGCACCTAAAGACCTGGTCATAAAAAAAACAAATCGCAGTAAAAGTAGATAAAAGATAAATCAAATAAAATCAAATCCAAGATATAGCAATAAGCACAAAAATAAATCAAGAATGATATGAAAAAGTGCACAAGCAAAAATCAAACAATTCAACTAGTTGCTTCCCCGGCAACGGCGCCAAAAATTTGACAGGCCCAAACTATGTGTCACGAAAGTAGGCCTCAAATTTAAATGTGAATGAATGCTGGAAACCCTTTTACAAGCAAAAGTATAAAAATGTAGCAAAGGGGCCACAGGTCGTATTTTTCTCGGGCTAGTTGACGTTGTGTGATTCGCGCTTGTATTTAGGTGTCGTTTATGAATTCGGGTTTCAAATTAAAATCTGGGTTTTGGTTCACTTGAAATGAAATAGCAGTTAAAATGAAGGAAACGCAAGTTATAATCAATCAAGGAAAACAAATCAATCAAAGGGCCATAACAAATTGAGATTAATGCCATCTAAATGCTAAGCAAATGATTACGAACAGTGATTGGAATTTTCAGAGACAACCAAACTAAAACAATTGTAGCTACAAAATCAGTAATCAAACCCTTGAACAATCTCAACTCAAACTAAATACCAATAACGAAACTTATGTGCCAAAACAAATTGATGTTAAGTGCCAAAAACTGTGAACTTGCAATTCCAATTGGCTGATCAATTCAGATTAGGAAGGCAAAAGATTTATGAATTGTTTTGTAGGAATGAGTAAGGGAATTTAGAGTTGGAAACAGACATTTGGAACAAGTGCAGGAATTATAACTGCTGTACTATTAGGGAAACGAAAATCCATAATCAAACAAAAGTAGGCACTAGCTGATATCAATAAGCTTGTTGGTGTTCCATTTGATACGCAATTCAGAAAATGTCAAGCTAATATGCAGCAAAAACTGACAAGTTAAAACCACTGAGTGCAGAAATGAAATTAAGAAACCCAATTGATGCGTAAACTGAATCCAATGCAAAGTTAAATGAATCCAATGAAGAATTAACTCAATGCAGAATGTATTGCTGATCAAATCCGCTTGAAAGAGCTAGGCTGATCAAAGTAGACATTTGCAGAAAATGGATGCAGAAATTCGAGTTTGAAGTCTGATTAAAACAGGTACAAGTGACATGCAGAAATTCACAAGTCAAGCTGGGATTAAATGCATGATCCAATGCTCCAACAAACAGTTTAACTAAGTCTAACTGATACTTGGGAAATGGGCTGATACATTCAGAACCCTTGCAGAATTTTGAAGACAGAAATGCAAGCACACTCTCAATGCAGAATGTCAGGTTTTGATTGCAGAAATTCCACACAACCAATTGCA
Organism: Boesenbergia rotunda; assembly: GCA_024364735.1. Lineage (NCBI taxonomy): Eukaryota > Viridiplantae > Streptophyta > Magnoliopsida > Zingiberales > Zingiberaceae > Boesenbergia > Boesenbergia rotunda. Next base: position 392,371 of record JAGFNQ010004127.1, on the reverse strand, counting down.
GAAATGAATTGCAGCATAAATTTGATACAAAGTCTAACAAGACAATTGTTTTCAGTTGCAATAAAAGTCTAAGGTGAAACTCAACTAATACAAATTCAGAGCCGTGACATGTGATTTGCAGAGTTGGAGTTAGCAGAAATGGATTCAAGTTGCAGAAATTGAAATTGATGCAAACAAGCTGAACCGAAAGTGTAGAAATAAAATCAGATTGCTAAACAACTCAAATCAATTGAGTTAGTAAACTAAATGTTGTTTTCAATTGCAAGCATCAAAACTAAATACAAACTGAATTCGAAACAGATGGCAAAATTCAGAAATAATTTGGCACGCAGAAACAACTGATACGCAAGCTTTAGAAGAGGAAATCAACTGAAATTTAAAGCAATTGTCCACTAAATACATTTACTAGCTATTAAACTTGAAGAACTGAGGTTCAATTACAGCAAGACAATTCAAAATCGAAACTAAGTTGTTAAACCAGAAATTTCAGAAACATAATTGCTGTGCAAAACTGAAATTACAGCCAAAACCGAAATTAAGCTAATCCCCAATCCGATTCCTTGCTGTCACTCAAGGATGAGCTCGAATTGAGGTGGTCACGCCTTCAAAACGAAGAAATTGCTGAAGAAACGAAGAAAAACGAGGAAGAAACCAAGGCAAACGAGCTGCGGTGAGGACGCGACGTGGAAGAACTGGGCAGCGTTTCTGATTAAATAGGAACCAATGGACGGCTGTGATTAATTTGAGAAATCCAACGGTAGATCTTGATCTGATTTGAGCCAAACTTTTATGATGATGATCTGGGGTCAGGATCTGCCTTGTGGTAGCTCGGATCCTCCAAATATGCAACGGATGGTCCAGATCAACTCTATCTGTGAATGGACGCTCGAGAACCCTCCTTGCTTGATCCAACGGTTGATTTAGCTCTGATTGGGATGAAACCTTCAGATCTTGATCATAGAGCTTGATCAACCCTAACCCTAGCTCGGATTGCTTCAGATCATCCCGGATGGCTCAGATCTAGCCTCTCTTGAATCAGACGACCCGGATTAATCGTAGGCTTGATAATTCGATCCGGCTCACATCCGACTCAAGTTTGACCCAATATTCCCTAGGTCCAGGATCCTTTCATGCCTACAAAAATATATCAGAAAATTAGTGGCCAGATAATCCAAGAATTGTGTAATTTTGCAATTAAGTCCAAAATAAGATAAAGTTCCAAAACCTAGGGTAAAATCATAATTAAGCAATAAAAACATGGGTCAAACATGGATTTTAGCAATTAACATAATCAATAAAATGATGCTTATCAATCCACATCCGTGACAACTTTAACCTAGCATTTTGGGTCCATCAAATTTTTGGCGCCGTTGCCAGGGAAACAACTAGTTGATTTGTTTGATTTTTGCTTGTATGCGTATGGACATATCATTGGGTTCTATTTTATTTTGCTTTATCTTTTGTATACGGGTACTGCCATTTTTCTTGTTTGTTTTGTGACAGGGGTGCAGGTTCAAAATGTTTTCATCCACTTATCAGTAGACGTGTCTACAATTTTAGCAGACCCAGCAAGAATTCCAACAGCCCTATTCTAATTTCCAGCAACCAAATCAGTTTTTTCAGCCACCATTACAAAAATTCCAGCAGCCACAGCAATTCCAACAATTTCAGCCAGATTTTCAGCCAAGTCTACCAAATTTCTAGAATTTTCAGAATGGGCAGCCACAAAACCAGAATTTTCAGCCCCAATTTCAGCAATTTCAGCCCAACTTTCAGCCACTTTATCAACAAGATCAATCACCTTTTCAAGCAATTCAGCAAGGGTACCAAGTTAATTCGAATTTCCAGCAACCATGTCAATTTCCACAGCAAGTTCAACCATCCTTTCAACCACAATTTAAACATTTTCAGCAAGATTTCCAATTTCAAGGACAGAATTTTCAGCAAGACACTCAGAATTTTCAGCCCTTCCATTTCAGCAGTTTAATCAAGGAGGCTTTGATGATCCTGACTGGGATGATGCTCAACAACAAAGGATGATGGAGATGTGTCAACAAGTCGTACAACAACAGCAAATTTTACAAAAACAACGGCAAGACATCGAATAACACTTTGGAAAATTGGTTGATCAATTGAATCAAATAAAAGCCCAAAGATCAAAGCAATCAGATGAATCTACAGGAATGGTTGAGGAAACATGCATAGGAGATGATTCCATAGGTGTAGGGGATTGCACTAAGCCCCAGGGACCACCACAATTACCAGGAAGTGTAGGGACTTGCATGGTGGAAGCAAGAACCCAAGGATCACCTGTTTTAGTTGAGTGTCCACCAGAACCTGAACCTGAAGTGGAGTTTGAACATGACCAAGAGGAGAACACGGATACATCTACTTCTGTAGAACCTCCAGGTATTTTTCAGCACGATCAGATAAATACTCCTCCTAATTTTTCTAAAAATTGCATAGATGTACCTCAAACTGATTTTATTATTTATGATATACTTAGGGATGCACCTCTTGTAGAATTTGATTGTGAAAAATCACTAGAGGTACCTAGTGTAGAATTTGCTGAAAATGAAACATGCTGTGTTACATCAGATGCAAATGCTGAGTGTGAAAAATTTTTAGAAGTGCCTAGTATTGTTGATTGTTGTGATGAGTCTTTTGATATATCTTATGCTGAAAATAATTGTGAAAAATTCATTGAGGCACCTAAAGTTGATTTTATTGGCTATAATACATTGCTTGATACATCCTTGGTAGAAAATAATTGTGAAATTTCTATTGAAGTGCCAAAAATTGATTTCTTTGTTTGTGATGAGTTCCTGGATACAAATTTTGTAGGAAATAATTGTGAAAAATTTACTGAGGTACCCAAAATTGATTTTATTGGATGTGATGCATTTTTGGATACATTTTATGTAGAGATTATTGATATTGCACTTCTTTCTTACCCTGCATGCTTGAGGGAGGTATTATATTGTTTTGCAGGGTCCAGAAGACTACTGGAATGGGTACTCCACCTAAACAATCTCCGACCTCCTGGAAGATTTTCCAAAAAGAATAAAGAGGGAGGAGATGATCTTGCTTTAACTTATAGCACTCCACCTCTGAAGTGGTTATTGTACTTAAATCACCTTCGGCCACCTGAACAGTTTATTGCAAAGTTTAAGTGTGGGGGAGTCATGCAAAATAGAATTGAGCAAATGAAGGAAATATTTTCAGCTATTCCTACTCCTCCACTACCAAGATGGAGAATGTTTCTTGATAGACTCCGACCGCCAGAAATAAAAGGGAGTTTACTTTTTCTTGCGTTTTCTTTCATTGCCTTTTCATCTTTATGCTTGCTAGAAGTAGAATTTTCTTTTAAAATGAATTCTTGCTAATAAATGCATGAATAGGGTAGAATTAAATAAGAGACATTGTAAATACCATTTTATGTCTTTTGGCCCATTTTCTTCATGAATAGGAATAAATGTATCCCTTTAGGCTATCTTGATAATATTTTAGAGTCTTTTGAAAACAAATTAAATTTGGTTGTTAAAACTTAGGGTTTAAGCTCATGGATGAAATCTTGGATGCTTGAGTACTACATGGCTATGGATTCTTGATTGAGGACTTGAGATGAATTATTTTTACCTAGTGAGGGGTAGCCTTATTTTTGTGACACATACATGTGATTGTACTCTAGAACTTGCTTAGGTTCTTTCAAAATCATATTTCAATGATTGGATCAAATTTATAGAGGGGTATTATTTTGTTCCTTATCTCATATCAAATTTCATAAATTTCCCTTGTATCACTTCATATTTCTCATTTTCCCTACCTAATCTTCATATTGCTCTTAACTTCATTTTTTCTAGGGACTTGCTTGTTGGGGATGTTCTTTGATGTTATTTTGCCCGAGACGGACAAAGGATTAAGTGTGGGGGAGTGGTTAGTGATTTGGAATCAAGTTCTAGCAAGGAGTACCTCTTTTGAAAAAAAAAAAATTTTTTATCATATGCCAAATTGAATTGAGTTTGGTATCAAGATCAAGCAAGAAGAAGTAGTTAAGGAAGACAACAATTGAGGCATCAAGATTCTTGCTCATTATTTGAAAATCCAAGGAAAACAAATGGTATACAATGAAGAAAAAAAATCTGCAATAAAGAGAAGAAAATGGCACACAAATGAAGCATGATGTATCAAACTTGCTATAGAGCATGTTTCGACCATTGTATTAGAGGATGAATTGCAGCTGTAATAATCAGAAACTAGTGCAGAAATTCAATGCTAAATTGAATTCAGTTGAAGAAGGAAGGGAAATCTGAGCCAAAGTGGAAAAGAAATGAGAAAATGACACCAAGGAAGCAAAGTGCCAAGCCTATTAAGTGGAGGAAGATTTCCGAAATCTGAATAATCTGGAAATACTAAAAGTGATAAGCTGTGAGGTGCTGAAATAATTGAAGACTCTGTTGTTGAATTTGTATTGAAAAAAAAATCAGTTGGAAACTTTGAGAAAAAAAAACAAAACAGTTTTGAAAAAAAATAGTGAGTTCGGTTTCACTTGAGTGCTCTAAATCTGGGAGAAGTTTGGAAGCTGATCACATCATGAATAAAACAAGGAGAAACTGCAGAAAAATCAGTGAGTTGGCAGCTTGAGAAAAACAAACAGAAAAAAAAACAAAAGCAGTTTGAGAAAAACAAAAAGAAGCAAGTTGGCACATCAATGAGTTTCGGCATAATGGATTAGTGAAGTAATTCTCATCCAAATTGAAGATCTGCTCATTTACATTTTGAATTTACTAGAGAGAAAGAAAAAGAAAAGAAAAATCAGAAAAGTAATGAGAAGAGTAAAATTAGCACGCAAAGGGAAAAATTGGCACAAAGGAGTTTAATTCTTTTCATACAATTTTAGAAGGGAATTGCAAAGACTCACTCTACTACACTTTGGATTTCATTATGAGGATTGAAAGGAGGGCAAAAATGCATCAAGAATATCCTTGAACATCCAAGTCTTCCACACATTCAAATTTGCTATTTTCATGTCTTTTATTTCATTTCTAGCATTTCATATGTCTTTCACTTTGGAATAATCTTTTATAGATGATTGATTCTAATCATAAATAATGGTAGAGAGTAGATAATAAGCAAGCCTATGGTAGTGCAAGAAGCATGTATGTATGAGTGAGCTCCATTTTCATCATGTACTTAGAACTTAGGAAGAGAGTCACTAAAAGTTTCCCTTGAGAGGTTTAGTGAGTGAAATTCATTTCAATGAATCATGAAGGTTGAATTTGCTAACTTGTTGATTTAAGGACAAGATACTAGTCTATAGAGTTTAGATTTTTGAGAATTGACAACCCTAGGTAATTTCTTTTCAATTGCTTCTACTTATGCTTGAGAAAACCTAGGGGATACATATTTAGTACTTTTCGCGAGACGCTCAAGCTTAAGTGTGGGGGAGTTGATAAGTATCATTTTATTGATCATTTTATATGCTTAAATCTGTGTTTGACCCATATTTTACTTGTTTAATTGTGGATTTACCCTAGGTTTTAGGATTTATACTCTTTTTGAACTTAATTGCAAATCTTATTATATTTGAGTTGTTTTGTCACTAAATTTTTGATCTACTTTTGTAGGCTTGGAAGGATTGTGGACCCAGGATGTTGGGTCAAGGTTGAGTAAAAAATGGACCAGATCAAAGAAATCAAGCGTCAACTAATTTGGACCGTCCGATGCAAAGATGGTTAGATCTAGACCATTTGAGAACTTCTGATTAATCCGAGTTGGGTTTAAGGCTAATCTAGCGATCAGATCAAGATCTGAGAGTTTCAGCCCAATCGGAGATCATCTAGCAGTTGGATCACGATCAGAGGGATCTATACCATCCATTCAAAGATCAAGGTGATCTGAACCATCCATTGGAGATCTGGCAGATCCGAGCTACCACGAGGATGATCCTGACCTCTGATCAAGATCTGGAAAATTTGAATCAAATCGGACAAAGATCCACCGTTGGATGAAGCGGGATTAATCTCAGCCGTTCACTGTTTTAACTATAAAAACCGATCCCCTGTTTCAGATCTGGCATCGCGTCCTCGCCGCAGTTTGGTTTCTTCCTCGTTTCTTCTTCGATTCTTCAGCGAGTTCTTCATCTGGAGGCGTGACCACCTCAACTCGAGCTCATCCTTGAGTGACAGCATGGATTCGGATTGAGGCTTAGCTTAATTTCGTTTATTAGCTGTAATTTCAATCACTGCTTCTATTTCTGTTTCTGTCTCGTATCAGTAGCTGTAAATTCTTTTTCTGAATTAGTCTGTCTTCAATTAGATTTACATCTTGCAAGTAGATAGCTAGTGAATTGGATCAGTGGTAAGTCGTATTCAATTCCAGTGTATTTCTTGTTTGTTACTAGCGTATCAGCTGAGTTCTTCGCGTGCCAATTCTGTTTCTGCAAATTAGACCTTGTCTCAGTTCTTGAGCTGGAATCGATGCAAGTTTTAGATTTCCTTCTGAATTCACATTGCAGTAGTTTTATTTCCATAGCAATTAAGATCAAGATCTGCATTCGGTTTTAGTTGATGCTTACCAGCTTTAATTTCTGCAAATCAGTTACTTGTTGTTTCAATTTCAGTGCTGCCTTATTCCAGTTTATATGTGCTAAGATTTGTATCTAGTATACATTAGTTTTTCTCAATCGAATCTGTTCTATTGTATTGAATTAAGTTCTTGCTTTCATTTCTGAAATTCTCCTTTCAGAATTCTGAATTCTTGATCTCATTACTGCTTTTGCTTTAATTGTTGTAAACTGTTTTTGCTTTAGACGTTTCTGAATTGTTCTGATTCTGAAATTGCATTTCTCCATTCATGACTTGCATATCAGTTTACTCTTAGCTTACCTTCTCAATCTGAATTTGAATTGTTGTTTTTTGCCTTAGTTTGCCAGCTGAATTTCCCTGCATATAAGTTTATTTCTGCAGTTAAGTTCCATTTCTGCACTTCATGCTTTGTTTCGGAATTTTTGTATCACCAGAATCTGATTATGCCTCTACTTGTTACTGAATTTTGTACCCGGCTTGTTTGATTTACACCCAATTGATTCACATCAGTTGTTTTTCTTTTGCATGTTGCATCACACTGTTGTTGCTGAATTTCTGCTTCAAGAATCTATTTTTCCTCCATTTAATTTCTGCACAAACTTTGTTTGTTGACCAGTTATAAGGTTGTGAATTTCTCAAGCAGTTCTGCAAATCTTTTCATTAACAGCCTTGATTTTCTAAACTAAGGATCAACCCATTTCCTGCATTACGAGTCATTTTGGCACATAGAATTCTATTCCCTTGCGTATCAAGTTTCATAGCTTCCATTGTGTCAAGTTAGGTTTCGGCTTTGAGTAGTAGTACCTTAAGTGCAATACAATCTGTAATATACTCTTGCAATCTGGATTCATACTTGTTTCCAAATTCAGTCAAGCTCCATTGGTTTGATTTAGTTGTTCGATTGTTAAGCCCATCAATAGCCATTTTTAGCTTAAACTTGCCTAGTTAAGTTTTCTTTCTTTTTATTGTGTTTCCATTTCATCATTGCAAATCAAACCAAAGTTTTATTTGAAACCCAAAACTCTTGACGACACATAAACGCAAGCCTGAATCACACAACGTTAACTAGCCCTTAGAAAAATACGACCTGTGGCCCCTTTACTACGCTTTTCTTCTTAGATTGCAAAAAGGGTTTCAGCACATTTATAAATTCTAAATTCTGATGGATCCACATCCGTGACAACTTTAACCTAGCATTTTGGGTCCATTAATTAAGCATTTACTTTCTCCATAGTTGGTTTATTATTACTAAATTGATACATCTAATAACTCATCAAAATGTCATAAGTACAAGTGAAATATTTGTATCATCCTAATATCTCATATGCATAAAAAAACATAAATCAAGTCATTATGAGATGTAATAAAGATAATCTCTATTTTGCTCATTTGATCATGAATATATTTAGGCTAAGTGCTCCCCTTAATGTACTAAGTCAACCAATTTTCAAAAATTTAAATTTTAACATACATGGTTGACTTATCCCTAAATCCTCTAACCCTTGAGGATTGACTTTAGCACCCAATAGAAATTCTTCCTAATTAGGTTAACCAAATATTTCTTGGGGATCCATTTTCTATCTAGAGTCTTGATTTTTTATTGTCCTCTAGCAAGTAAACAATGATTGGTTTTTTCATTGCTAGAATCATTGTATCCTAAATCCGTTTTCCTGAAACTTGCCCTTTGGCTCCTCATGATCATGTCAAGGATTTTTGAGCCAATTTCAAATTTCCTAAGGGCTTTAATAAGGTTAACCACCTTTTCCCTTAGTTTCCTATTTTCCTCTTCTAAACATGAATGATTTTGGTTAGAAGAGGAGAAAGCATACATATCATCCCTAAGTGTCTTGAATTCTAGTTTTTCATTAAGCATGCAAATATCATTTTTCAAACATTTAATTTTCTTTCTAGTCTTAAATAAATCATGATTAGTATTATAAATGATTTTAACCAAAGTAGTAGTGGGTAGATTGTACACTTCACTTACTGAAACATCCGAATTCGAAGTTTGACCTCCCCCTTCACTTGAGCTCCCTTCATCTTCACTTAAGCTCTTTCCTTTCTCAACTTCAGATGACACGGAGGCAATGTCTTCAATTCCCATTAAGGTAAAATGGGACACATGGTGTTCTTCCTCTTCCGATAATGATGACTTATCCTATGTTGCCTATAAATTTTGAACTTGCTTCCCCTTTTCTTTTGCCTTCTTCTTTTCTTCCTTCTTCTTTCCCACCTTTTTCTTCAAGAGAGGGCACTCATCCCTCATATGTCCTTCTCCTTGACAATTGTAGCATATGATCTTTCTTGTCCTACTCTAGCTTCTTGAGTTTTCCCTACTATGAGATTTGTTAGATGAAAAATATTTTAAAAGTCATTCTCATTTTTCTTACCATATATGCCTCTTCATCATTATTCATTGAAGCACTTGACTCTTCCGAATTGGATATTGAGACCTTCTTCTTCTTGCCCTTTTCCTTGTTTGCCACAAGGGCTACTCCTCTTGGTTTGTAGGCTTCTCCATCCAATCCTCCAATCCGAGTTTTATGGAGCTCTATGGTTGAGAAAAATTCATCTAGAGAACTTTTCTCTAGATCCTTGGATATATAGTTTGAGTCCACCATTGAGCTCCAATTTATGGTTCTTGGGAAGGCATTGATGGCTTTCATCAAGATATTTCAATTGGAGAGTCGCTCACCTACACTTATTAGTCCATTTAAAAATTTCATAATTTTAGAATGTAAACTAGAAATCTTTTCTCCTTTGTCAAGCTTGATGTTGTTGAGTTGAGATCGGAGAATATCTCTCTTTACCAATTTTGCTTCTGATGTGCCTTCATGAAGCTCTACTAGCTTATCCCATAAATCCTTGGCACTTGTGTAACTTCCAATCCTTATTATCTCTTGTTGAGGAAGCACACTTAAAAGATGATGCAAGGCTTTTAAATTTGTTAAATGATCATCCTTTTGCATCTTGCTCAATCTTGTCATTTCAAGTGGCTTGTTTTCTTGATCCCTGGCACTTCAAAACTATTTTCCATAATTAACATGATATCGAAATCGGTATCGAAGAATACCTCCATCCTTTTCTTCCACCAAAGAGAAATCTCTTTCGAATTTGGGTGGTTGGATGTACGAGCCGGTCATTTTGATGAAAATTTGCTCTTCACGGTGGTTTGTCCATTGAAGGGTGACCTTGAGCTCTGATACCACTTGTTGGGATCAATGGTCTGACTAGAGGGGGTGAATAGCTCATCGCCCAAATCGCTTGCTCTTCCTACACGGTTAGTTTCGCTAGCAGAAATGCAAACTAAACAATTAGGAATAATGCTAACACTTAACCTTTTACGTGGTTCGGAGATTGCTTGTTCCTACTCCACATCATATCCTTGAGGTGAAAGAACCCTCAATCCTTCGGTGGATTAGTCCTCGGCAATCTCCGGCTAAGCATTCTCCTTTTCGGTGGAGAACAACCTCTCACAATGCCTCTCTTCCCTTTACAATATAAGAATTAGGTTTTGAGGAAGAGAGGAGACTTTGGAAGCTTGAGCACTTGAGCAAGAAGGTCTTTCACAGAAAATAGCTAACCTTTCTCAAGTCTCAAAGACTTCCTTTAAATAGAGGAGATAGTTATTAACAAAACAGTTCAACCTTGACACTAGTTGATTGATGCCAACCCTAGTCGACTAGTGCTCAGCCAACGGCTAGATTTCGACAGACTAGACGACTACCATCCAGACCAGTCGACTAATCTTACTGTTCCTGACAAAAGATTTAGTCGACTAATCCTATTACACACTCACACTCATCCTCTTTAGAGTCATCCTTTGAAACTCTCTTCCTTTGGCTCTCGTCCCTTGGATGCATCCAAGCCCTCGGCTCATCCCAATGTCATCCTTCGTGTATGCCTTGAAGTCTGCTTCTCTCTCCACTCCGTTGCTTCTCGTCTGGCAGTCTCTTGGATGCTCCATCCTTCATTGACTCAAAGACCCGAGCACTAGGATAAGATCTCCCATATGTGTGTTCCACCAAGTGTTGCATGACTCAAACACACATCAAACCAATATGAAAACTTAACTTAATCATATTGACACATACATCAAAACTCATGATCATACCAATCAAACTTGGGTCGATTGCACAAACATCGATGACGATGATGATGAGAATAGAGTAGAAGAAAGAGGTGAGATTGCTTGACAGTGAAAGGCTGAATGGAGACTAAGATGCAATGGGGCTCGCGGCAGAGGTGGTCATAATGGGACGCTTATGGGCGATGAAGAGCCTATGGGGCTAGGGTTACGGTTGGGATGAAAAGTGTGAGAGGGAAAAAAAAAGAGGGAAGAGAGGGTTCACGTCGGGTGGCCAAGATTTCGGTGATGGTGGTTTTCGAGAGATGAATTCGACGATAGAGGTTTTTGAGCCACATAAATGATACGCTGAGTGAAAAATTCTCAGCGAAATGAGCAGGGAAACATGTGGCAGACACCGTGGATAACCCCACGCAAGCGATAACTCAACGTAAAATTTCCATTCTTAAAAAGCTTCTTTGTGGCCAAACCCTAAAAGCACGCTAGAAAATTTTCGTCGTCCCCACGCGAGTTCCTCCATCTTCCTTTGCCAATGCGAGCACCTCCTCCAGCTCTCCTCGCGAGCTCCTCTCCTCCGCAGTAAAAGCTGCGAGCTCCTATGCCCCTCTGTGTTGGCCCTCCTCGCAAGCTCCTCTCTTCCGCCGAAAAAGCCGCGAGCTCCTCCACTCCTTCACGTCGGCCCTTCTCGCGAGCTCCTCTCCTTCGCCAAAAAAAGTCGCAAGCTCCTCCGCATCGGCCCTCCTCGCGACTGAAAAAGCCATAAACTCCTTCGACGTCGGCCATCCTTGCAACTAAAAAAGCCTATATCCACAGCCACGTCGGCCCTCCTCACAACTCCTCTCCTACATCCACTACCGTGAGCACAACCCTCGCTAAAAAAAAAATTCTTCCACACTCCTAGGATCTGCTAAGCGAAGGCAACCTCTCTTCGTCTGAAATATTCTTATTTGTTTTCTCATAGTTTGTTCTATTCAACTATGAATTTTTTGTTTATGATTGTGTCATTGAATGTTTGACTATAGGTTTTTGAAACTACTATGGATGATGGAACAAACACTTCATATTTGCCACTAAATGAATTAGAAAATCAATTGCAGAATGATTCCCAAGTGTTGGGAGAGTCGTCAAGCTCCAATGAAGCTAATACTCCATAATTTGGGATGAAGTTTTCATCTGAAGAAGAAGTTCAGGATATTTACAATTCTTATATACAATCAGTTAGTTTTGGCATTTCTAAATTAGGGTCAAAAAAGAGAGATGATGGCAGGCAAAAGTATTTCTCATTCAGCTGCTAAAAAAATGGTAAGACTATTTCTAATTGAAAAAAATCTCTTTTATCCTAGACCTTCAAGCAAAACAAATTGCAAAGCTAGGATTAATATTATTGTTTAGAATGATGGATTATACTCCGTTAATGATGCTATTCTTGAACACAATCATGCATTATGTCCAAAGAAGTCAAGATATTTTAGATGCAATAAAGTTTTAGATGCCCAAACAAAGAGGAAATTAGATTTGAATGATCAAGCAGGAATCACTTTGAGTAAGAGTTTTCATTCACTTATTGTTGAAGCTGATGTCTATGAAAATTTGGCTTTTGATGAGAGAACGTGTAGAAATTATATTGGTGAAGCCCATAGATTAAGACTTGGTCATGGTGATGCAAAAGCCTTGAATGATTAGTTTTGTCGTATGCAAAGTAGAAACTCTAATTTCTTTTACATGATTGATGTGGATGATGATTCTCACATTGGAAATATCTTTTGGGCTGATGAAAGAAGTAGGGCTGCTTATGATTATTTTTCTGATGTAGTTACATTTAATACTACATATCTTACGAATAGTTATGATATATCATTTGCTCCATTTGTTGGAGTAAATCATCATGGTCAGCATGTGTTGCTTGGTTGTGGTTTGATTTCTAAGGAAGATACTAAAACATTCATTTGGTTATTTAATTCTTGGTTGACCTGCATGAGAGGATGCACTCCAAGTGGTATTATCACGGACTAGTGCAAAGCCATGGAAAATGCAATTGTTGAGGTATTTCTGAATACTCATTATCGATTATGTCTTTGGCATATAATGAAAAAATTCCAGCCAAGTTTGGTAGTCATGCCCACTACAAGATGATAAAGAAAGAGATAAAGAAAATTGTTTATAATTCTTTGATAATTGAAGGTTGTGATACCAATTGGCAAAAATTGGTTGAAGATTTTAATTTAGAGAAAAATGATTGGCTAAATTCTTTGTATGAAAGTCGTCATAAGTGGATGTCTGTATATTTCAAAGATAAATTTTGGGCAGGAATGTCGACAAGTCAAAGATGTAAGAGTATGAATGCTTTTTTATGATTATGTTCATTCTAAAACTACTTTGAAATAGTTTGTTGAACAATATGATCATGCTTTGAAAAGCAAAATTGAAAAGGAACAAAATGCTAATTTTGCTTCTTTCAATTCCATGATTTTCGTAATCAATGCAAGTCCACTTGAAAGGTTGTTTCAAAAGGTTTATACAAACAAGATTTTCAAGTTGTTTTACAATGAAATGAGAGGTTCAATGTTTTGCAATACTTCATTTGTGAGGGAAGAAGGGAATATATTATTTTTTGAAGTTGTTGAAACTGTATATGGTAAGGAGGGAGCAACTTCAAAAGATGTTTCTTATTAGATACAATACAGTGAGTTAGACTTTCATTTGAAGTGTTTGTGTCAACTTTTTGAGTTTCAAGACATTTTTTGTAGACATTTAATTTCGATTCTTGTCAAAAGAAATATGACTAATATTTCTGAAAAGTATATTTTGGATTGATGGCGCAAAGACATTAAACGTGATTATTAAGGAATCATCAATATTTATGATGATTGTTGTTCTCAGGAAGAAGAAAGAAGAAGATATAATAGTCTTCATGCTTTGATACATGAAGTACAAAAGCTTGGGTCAAAAAATGATGAGAGGTTACTACTTTTAACTGAGATCTTGAAAGCTACAAAAGAAAGGCTCATGGAAATTGATGTTGTTGATTCCTTGGATGGTGCTCAAGCTATCAACACAGTTAATGGTGATTCACGGATTGAGAGCCAAATGTTTCACTCTCCATTGAAAGTAAGGTCTCGGGGACGTCCACCAAAGAAAAGAAAATAATTCATAATTGAGCAATTTACGGAAAAGGCGGAGGCAAAGTCTCGGAAAAAGGTTTGATTTTATACCTCAACTAATACTTTTATATTAGTGGAAATATACTACTTTGGTTTGGTGTTATGCTATGGTTTATAAAATATGATTTTGGATTTGTTATTATTAAATGTTGAATGTATGTTCTTTGTCTACGGTGTTTTAGAGTTGAAAGAAGGCAAGAAGCACTAGTGGAAAAAAGGCTTTTAACACCGGTTATTTTCGACTTTTAACACCGGTTCCGGAACCGGTGTTGATCCAGCCGGCATTGTAAGTATAGACTTTTAACACCGGTTAACAAACCGGTGTGATATATAGATTTAACACCGGTTAATAACCGTTGTTAAAAGTTCAATTATGAGGCGGGAAAGCCATTTTAGACACCGGTTATTTTAAATAACCGGTGTTAAAACATCATTTTTAACACCGGTTCTGGAAACAACCGGTGTTAAAACATCATTTTTAACACCGGTTCTGGAAACAACCGATGTTAAAAATGATGTTTTAACACCGGTTCTAGAAACAACCGGTGTCAAAAGTCTTAATTTTTTATATAAATTTCATATTTATTTTTGAGGACGAGCGATTAGCCTTTTGCCACCAATATAATTAATGAGACGAAACAAAATTCTGTCTATAATAAAACTTGTGAAAAAACTACATTCTCAAGTTTCGTGAAAGGACAATGAACACCATCTCAAGTGTTAGCTTAATGTCTACAACGAACTTCAATGGATACAATCTATAACAAAGATGATATATCGATGGCTTCTCTCAGAATGCACAAGTTAAACAAGGAACAGATGGAAATTTAGGTGTGGAAGGCACCTAAGAACACATCTGCACTTTAGCTGAAGGATTGCATCCCTGTACAAGTTGATTTTGTAGTTACTTGAAACCCACACCATGCAGTGCTCCAATTGTACCCGGCTTTACGCCATTCTCTCTTTCACTCCTCCGGCGGCAGTTTGAGCTTAAAACTGGTTCACGAGGCCGGAGATTTTCTTCAGTTTGAGAGGAAGATCTTCCAACACATTTAGTAGGCCGGAGAGCTGATTACTCTGCACGTGACTACAAAAAAGTAATCATCATATTTATATTACTCTCGAAAGGGTTAAGAGAAATAATCTTATGCATTCAAATGAGACTCACAATGTAGTCAAAGATGATAAATTTCCCATTGAGGCTGGTAATGGACCACTGAGATTATTGAAAGAAAGATCCCTGCTTGAAAATGGACATGTTACTCATTAATAATAAAGGATAAGCAGAAAACATGAATATCTAGTGAAATACAAAACCCAACCCACAAGTTTATTAGACCAGTGAGAGAGCTAAAGGCATCTGGCAGATCACCACTCAATTTATTTGTTATTAATTGACCTGAACAGCACAAAGGCCACCAATGAAATTGAGATTAACAAACGAAACACATGATCAATTGTGTAAAACCAAACAACACATTACATGTCTGTCAGAAGGGTTAACTTTGATAAGGAATCTGGAATGCTGCCTATGAATTGATTAGATGAAAGAAAACTGTCCCAAGGCAAATCATGCAGATCATCACAGAACAAGAGCAATCTATGGAAACAAGAAATGTTAGACACATATTATCATTTAAAACATACAATGTGCGCAGGGTGAGAGGAAGATTTCCTGGTATGCCTCCACCAATGTTGTTGTTACTCAGATCTCTACAACCGAAAGTAGCAAGCAAACAATAGTCAATACACAAATTCTAGGTGATGGCTTGAGCTTTGAGAAATGAACTGAATGAATTGGAGAATGAGACTGTAGTTTCTCATGCTAACAGAAAAATGAAATTCAACCAACTATGACTGACATTGTAATTATTGAAGAAAAATTGCCTAGACCATCGCCCAGTTGTCCTCCAAGATTTGCAGCATTGATAACTCTATCAAAATAAGGCCATTAAGATAAGAACGCAAGATTCTTCAATTGGATAAGTTAGGAGACAATTACCGTACATTGCAGTCTCATTACATAATATCCACACTCTGTATTGCCAGTTTGTTTTTGGCACTACAAATAAATATCAAAATGACACATTAGCAGAAAAGGATAAATCAGTTACAAAGTCATGCTAATTTTTCATTATAGTAACCAATATCTCAAGCATGCACATAGAGGAGCTTACATACCAAAAGACATCAAATAATAAAGAACGCATAGCACTATGATAAAAAAATATAATAAATGGCAACAAATAAACCAAATTTATCTATGAAAAAAATGCTTATAGATCATAGTTGTATAAAAACTTGACATTTAACTACTTACACGTAGTTCCTTCCATATAGGCATTCTAAAAGCTCCCAAGTGTTTGCCTTTCATCGTATGCCAAGAACTATACAACATAGCTCAGAATTGCAGTTACCACAGTTACACATCTACAAGCTCCAATTGCGGATCATCAACCTGGCAGCTATGATCCAATTACATTTAAGTTACTAATTAACCCATCACACCACAATTCCAATCCCACACATGGAGTCCACGATACAGACATAAGAATAGTAGTCCAGGATTAGCAACTTATCATACTAGGATCCATCCAAATCAAGCCTGCAATAACCCAATCCTTACCTGGTTTTGTGTTGCCGGCAACCCCTTTGCTCCAATCCGACAGACCAATCCAGAGGAGGAAGACCCGTGAATTTAATCTGGGCTTGGCACAAACAGGATCCCTCATCAATTAAAATTTTCAATCAGAGGCAACCTAAGGAGCTAGAACAATCAATAGGTAGCAGCTAAGGGAAATGAAACCCGATTTCAAATTCTCAGGTGCCGAAATCAGATCTGCCACACACGAGGATTTAGTTTCGAAATCCACTTCCCAACTCCATCCCTACAACTCTGAATCTAAAGCAAATATCAGGCGTACCTCAGATTCGTGGGTGCCCCATTCGATTCCAAACATCCGGCGATCCTTGGCGAGAAGCTGATTTCACTGGCCGGCGGAGAAGATTCTCGAGTGCGGCTCCGACGATGATGTAGAACTCCCGTGGGACCGTCGCTGCGTCTGGATCGACCCAGGGTCAAGGGATCCTAGGGCGCGTGCGATGTGGCGTCGCGGACCAAAGCTAAGGCACAACTCAAACTGAGAGGACAGAGTGGATCGCCGGTCGCCTGCGGCTAGGGTTCGCCGGAGATATGGAATCCGAAGGAGGCGACGTCGTTGGTTCTCGATCGGGAGTGGAGGCGGCTCGCGTGAGGTGAGGGTGTGCGGTCGAAGGAGAAGAGAGGAGTTAGGCGAAGGTGTGCGGCGGAAACAAAGCCCTAATCGGCTTAAATCACGGGTCATTTTGCATTTAAGTCCAATTCGTTGCCTTTTTGTAATTCCGCCCCTAATTTATGAGATATGACCCCGGTTATTTATAAAACCGTAGTTAAATATATTTTTAACACTGGTTGTTAAAAGAACCGGTGTTAAAAGTATTTTAAAGATCAAATAATTACAAAAATGCCACCGCCTTTTTTTTTAACACCGGTTTTAATACAACCGGTGTTAAAAGCCGTTGTTAAAAGTCTTTTTTGTACTAGTGAAGAGTTATCAAATTTGAATCTTAAAAATACAATGGATGATCAAAATAATTAAAATGTAAGTTTCATGATTTTTTTTTTGGGGAATCAGGATTAGAATATATTCAGTATTACATGGATGTTCTTTGTCTACTTTCTTGTAAGTTGTCTTCGCTTCAACACAATGTCCTTGAAGAGATATATGCATGTGTGTAAGTCAAACTAACTTAATGTAGTAAAAAATGTACGATTTCACATTCAATCCATAGAACTAATTTTCTGGGTTTGGCAAGACACTAATTTTCTCGGTTCACATTCAATCCATAGCACTTGTTTCAGTTGTACATATTTTTCTAATGTGATTTTTTTTATTCTAGTAGGTTTATACCAGCTTATATAAGCCCGCACCAATTCTAGCATAACACTGAGAATTGAAACCATTATATTATGTCAATTTTAAAAAAATAAAATATTAAAAATATTAGATTTATAGGCACCTTGAGAAAACTACAACACATGAAGTCCAATGTTACTCCAAGCAACTTAGTTGTTAGTAGCATTTGGTGCTCAAAACCATCCTTGACCAATTAGCAGCTTAGTTATTAGTAGCATTTGATGCTCAAAATCATCCTTGACCAATTACCATTTAGCAGGTATCTATAACAAGGTTATTTTTATAAAGTTCATACATTTTTTTCTTGTTATTACTTTTGGCTGATACAATTCCTATAGTGACTGATATTCATGCACAAAAAGTTCTTCACTTGTTACGCATATAAATTGAGAAGTATACTTTTTTGCTCTGGCCACAATATTATAATTTCTTTCTTTAACAACCTATATATTGGTAAAATCTCTATGTCCAGGTTTATTTGTGTGCTTCCATTTGCCTTACTAGATAGAAATCTGGCCTTTGTCTAACTTAATTAATGAACCTGTAATTGTTTATGCTCACTACATTCTTATCATGCTATTTCATTTGTGCATATGGTGTTTTTGAAAAAAAATGATGAAGGTCAGTTCAGGCAAAGGAATTGTCGATGCTCCTGATGATCGATTTGAGGAATCCTCAATTGTAGTCATTCAGAGGTGGATTTGTTGGAATAACTCGGCGGGTTTCCTAAGCGAGCACGGGGTCGAACATGAGAGAACTCTCCATGTCTACGGATTAAAAATTTAACCCGAATGGAGACATATCCCTCAAACGACCGTATCGTCATCGTATCAATCGATTCGAGTTACAACTTAGTCAATCTCAAAGATTGAGCCTTGTAACTCGCCTAACTGATTGACCATGAAAAAGACGACGAGCGGATCGCCAGATTTTGTGTTTATCTCGGGGTCCATGATATAACTAATTATCAATATTAATTAACAAATAATTAAACCATGATAACCAATTAAGAACACACATGCGATAACAAAATATCACATAAAATGATAGAGAAACAAAGGAGCCAAAGAGATATTATACCTCATCTTTTACCTCGTAGTCTTCTACCATATGACCCTCCCCTCTTGTACGTCGTGTGGGACGACGATCTACCAAGACTCGGAATCCCCAAGTCATGAACTTCTCCACCCTAGCTTGGCCAAAACCCTAGGGGAGAGAAACAAGTGGTCTTCTTCTTCTTCCAACACCCTTGCGCCAAAAACCCTAGAAACTAGGGTTCCGGCCACCACCACCTCCCTCCACCTCGCTGCCACCGGCCAAAGGAGAAAGAACAAGACTCTCTCCTTTGCTTGCCTTAGCAGACCCTAAGGAGGAAGAAGGAGGGAAGAAGAAGATGCTCTTCTTCCTACCTCTCCCTTCCGCCGGCTGCCACCTCACCAAGAAGAGCACCGTCAACGACCTCCCTGCTCATTCCTTGCTCCACCGTCTTCTATTCCATCTTCATGGAAAAACTGGCCAAGGAAAAGAAGAGAGAATGAAGAGGATGAAGAAGAGCCCAAGCCGCACCTTCCTCTACCTCTTGCTTCTTACCGGCGCCAAGCAACTTGGTTGCAGCGCCGGCTGCGCCTCCTCCTCCTTGTCTTCCTTGATGTCGTGCCCTTGAGGTTGAAAAGAGGAGAGGAACTAGGGAAGAGGAAGGATAAATCCTTACCGAGACCTTCCCTTTCCTCTTTGCTCCTCATCAGCGCCACCAAGGTCTAAGAACCCTAGGAGAGAGACAGAGGTTTAGGTGAAGAGAAATTAAGCTAGTACTTGGATGATTAATTGGATTAATTAGCCTTGATTTTATGACTCCCATGGGGTATATATAGGGCTACGATAGGGACAATGAGGAGGAGTTGGGTCTTGGCCCGCAAATGGATCCAAATCCGATCCATTAATGGAGATGCATTCCACTAAAGGATCCCTATTAAACTTCCTCACCAACCCCTATATTTTCATATAGGCTCCACCTATTATGAGCACATCTATCTCCCCGTGTTTAAAATATCGAATGCTTGTCGATTAATTTAAATTACTGACAATTTTAATTAATCAACCTCTTGATCCTTGACTAGTACCACTCAACCTTTTCATCATGTTGGACCATAGTCCACTTGCAAGATTTAACATGATGAACCTTATGAGCTCATCAAGGGGGCATCATCATCCCGACTCACCAGGACACGGATTCCGTCAATAATCAATGGCACACCGTGCAAATAATATTGTTTCCCAACTTACCGGGCCTATCAATTTAGCAGAATAAATCTCGCCCATTGGTAAATCAAAGAAACAATAATTAAGTACATGTGCCCGTTGTTATATCGGGATTTAGAACATGTACTCCATAATATATCCAAGGTCTAATCCAATTATAAAGTCAATATAAATTGGATGACTTCTATTTTGGTCCTGCTCAATGCACACAAAATGCACTAGAGTAATTCTATGGTTAAGACAAACCATATCTAATTACACTACAATCATCTCGATGGTTTGTCCAACTCCATCTCGGTTGTGAGCCTCTTACTTATACTCTACAAGGAATTGATAACATGATCTTCTGTGCATCACCACACACCATGTTATCTACAATGCAAAGTATCAGATATTTTGTGCAAATACTAATATAAGCATACAACCTGTGATTCTGTGATTCTCTTTCAAAATGTAGATGTTCTTCTAGAAAAAGCAAAGCTTTTAGTATACATCCTAACAGAATTAGTCTCTATTAGAATTAAAATTTGTAAGTTAACCTATAAATGTTATCAAAGATTCTGAATTGGTTAGATCTAGGACATTCTATGTTTATTTAAACTAATAGATATTAAGGATCATTAAGATTTTTGTTCACAACATATTTCTCTTTTATGGGATAAGTGGGATTTGCATCTTTAACATCTTCTGCTCAAGATATGCACAATTCTTTTCCCTGCGTGGTTGCCATGGATTTTGCTTCCTATGATATAGTGATGATCGCTGCTGATGTCTTGGAAATAAAGGTTGGTAATTGCTTTTTCGATGGTTTTGATCTGATTACTGTGCGTGCCAAGTGGAGTTATTGTTATGTGCCATGATGGCTTGGCATTTCGGATTTGTTGTGGAAGGAGGGGCTCGTGAGGGATGTTAATTGTTGGTATGTTGCTTCTCATACATTGGATGTGGAGTTGTTAATTTTCTATTTGCTGGATTTTCTGAAGTTGATCTTATTGAAGTGAGTCAGAGTTGATATGTTTCGGCCAAGGGGGGTCTTTTTATTCTAAATATCAGATGTTGCTTGGACTAGAAAGGGTGTTTGGATTTCCTGAATTGGTTTCTTTGAACTTCCCAATAACGCATGGAAGGATTGGAGGTTTGATGATATGGTGCTTTGGATCTAGGCAAGCATGTGATGTCTAGGACATGAGGAGGAATGGAAAGGCTTTATAATTTCTAGTTTGGATTGAGCTTGATGGTGGACTATTATTTCACATGTGGTGGGAGTTTCTTTCATGGTTTCTTATTTCTGATTGGTTCTTGTTGATTAGAGTGGTGCAAGGGGGTTGTTGTTTGGATTTCTTCTCTGCTTTTTGTAGATCATTTCTCTCCATTATATGGATTTGGTTGCTTAAGTATCCTATTTCATCAACACAGAATAATATAATTTCATTCTTAAACAGCCCAGTCAAAGAAGAATAACATAGATAAGCGCTATTAAAAACCAAGAACAATAGCTTTCATAACTTCAACATTTAATTTTCTATTTTTGCATATAGCAAATTACATCAAACCAACTCAAAATCAACAAAATCTAAGTAAATACAACTACAAAAATAGCAATTCTAAACTTCCTATTCAGTGAACAAATTTCAACACTCAACTTTATAGTACCAGTATTGTTGTTAACGTCACTCAATAGATCATGACATTCAACTACACCCTCGTAACCATTAGATGTCTTCAATTCACTAATCTCCAATTCTAATTTTTTGTTATCCCTCTTCAAATTATTAATAATTTCCTTCGTTCTCTCTGGCAATTCTGGGTTATGCCATAAGAAAAAGTTGCATCTATTTTTCTAAATTTAAAATAAATTTAATGAAAATTCAATAATTAAAAAAATTCACAACATTTACTGTTACATATGTTATTGTATTGAAAACTTACTCTAAATTTTGGACATGAAAAAAATCGTCTTTTTGGATTGGCTTTTTTCCATAATGTTCATAGATTAGCTCTTAACACACAATAATATAATATATGGGGAGTACCACATTGCTCATCATTCATGCGTCTTTGAGTGAAAGAAGATGATGATGATGAAGAGCCGTCTGCCATGAATTATCTTTCCTTTTTTCCTACAATGTATTTCCTGCATTTCACCGTGAGTATCATTACTGTGAGAATATAAATAGCAATATCACACTTTAAGTAAGCAATATCAAAAGTCTCGGATAGCACAAGTGCAAAAATTTTGCCCCGTAGAATCAAATGGCAATCAAAAATTTTGTGGTCTACTTTAAAGATGCATATGGTGACATGCTGAATATCAGATTATGGCTTTTGAAAATGATCTTTATGCATGTGCGAAGCTATTATCAGCAGTATCCATACACCAAGAGAAAATTTAGTTAAAATTAGAAAAAAAAATAAAGATGAGGACCATCAAGTGATCGAGATACCAATTTCTAAAGGGGTATGAGCTATGTTCTAAGCTAAAGTAGAATAAAAAGGAGCTTCAGCACACCACCTTCTTAGTTAATTTTAACGAATATTCTGTTGGTAAAAACTTATAGAGCAAAACTAATAACTTCCAAGTCCTCGAACAAAATGAAAGATGCACCAAGTGTTCTATAAAAGCAGCTAAGGCAACCTTAGGAAGTTTGGAGAGGAGACAGCATTGCATCTGTGATATGATATGTCCCCTGAAGGCATAGGCTAATTATGCAAGTTATGGAAAGAAAGTTCAAGTGAACCAATACTAGTTTTCTTTCTATCACTAAAGTCATTTCAATCTAACTCAAAGCAAAATCCTAATTTGTCCAAAAATATATTCATAGTGGATTGATTGCTTACTCATAGATAAATATGGTTGAGCAACTTTTGTTATCACTAGACAATCATTGGTATCTAGGGAGAGAGACTAGGTGATCTGTACCATCCTTTAGCACATGAGGTTATTTGCATTTAGATATGTGAAGAGCATAAGGCAATCTGTAAGCCAAGACTAGGTTTGGCTATATAATCTTGAAATTTCTCCAAACTTTCATAGGAAAACAATGAAATAAGTAAATATAAATACCAAAATGCAATTAAAAAACATTAAGAACTACAAAAATCCACAAAAATAAATTTATCAAGAATCATTCCACTCGACTCAATCTTGAACAAGAACTCTACTTCCAATCATTACATGTTCCTTCAAATGAAGGGAACATGGGCTAATTCTAAGTCAAATCCGGCATGGCAAAAGTACCTCAAAGAGACCTCTGATCTTGATGTGGAGTAGATGCGACTATAAATCTTGCTCAGTTGGTTTGTATGGCAGGTGAGGAGCTCACAGTTGTGGATGTAGGCTTTTTTAGTTGTGAGGAGGGTCGACGACGGAGGAGCTCGCGACTTTTCTAGTCGCGAGGAGGGCCGATAGGAAGGCGGAGGAGCTCGTGGCTTTTTCGGCGGAGGGGAGTAGCTCGTGAGGAGAACCGACGCGGAGGGGCGGAGGAGCTTGTGGCTTTTTCGGCAGCAGAGAGAACTTGCAAGGAGGGCTAACGCGAAGGGCAAAGGAACTCGTAGTTTTTTTGGCAGAGGAGAGGAGCTCGTGAGGAGGGCTGAAGGAGGTGCTCGCACTGGTAGAGGAAGATGGTGGAGTTCGTGCGGGGACAGCAAAAATTTTTGAGCGTGATTTTAATGTTTAGCCGCGAAGAAGCTTTTTTAGCGAGGAAATTTTGCACTGAGTTGTCACTGGCGTGGGGTTGTCCACGATGTCTGCCACATGTTTCGTTGCTCATTTCGCTGAGGATGTTTCACTCAGCGTACCATAAGGGTTTTCGGCGATGGAGGGTTTTAATCATTAAACTAGTTTAATGTAATATTTTTAACATCATATTTTATACATCATTAAAATTGTAATCTTTAAAAATTTTAATATTTTTAACCGCGTGTAACAAATGCGTTGTTAATATTTAATTTTAACGACATATAATTATTTGCATGTCATTATTTATACAAGTTAAATATTATCTGCGACACACTTAATTGGGTGCACTATTAAAAAAAATAGATCCACTACCTTAACGTCCCACTAGAGCTGGTCCCACGGATATAGAGGAAGGTTCATGCAATTACATAGATAATAGGCACATGGTGGGACCGAAAATGTAGGTCATCACCTCTTAGGGATCGACTCCTGGTCATTACGTTAGAAATGTCATATGCCCATTATCTGTACTATGCCTTGGGGCTATTGGGCGCATTATTAAAACTATTATTGACGGCGCACCCTAATCATGTGCCATTGATGATGCGCTACGAAAAGTCATTTTTATTATAATGTAACAACCTAAAAATACCATTCTTTACGGTCTTCATACTCATGTGTTGCTCCAAAGCCTTCGTCATGACATCAAAATACAGCTCCGATAGCCAACGCTCAAGCCACTATCCTAATATGTTGTCGGTATAAATTTCAATTGTGTCATTACTTTTGTACTCATCTTTTGTAATTCTTCGAACTCTAAGTGGCTTGTCCAACGAAAACACTCTGAGTGTGGATCTTGGATTAGCAATGGCGGGGCTATGAACCAAGTAAAAAAAACTTATTAGCATTGTGTTTTCCATTTCCATTGCATACACTCGAGGTTTCCCCAAAAAGTAAAAAAATGATTCATCCAATTCACTCCCCCTCTAGCGCGCTTCTTCGATCCTACATGTATGTGTATATGTCTAGTTTAGTTCATCAACTACTTGCATGCTCTATACTCTAGTTAAATTCTTTGCATGCTTACATTGATTTGCTTAATCAAATCTGTGTAGTTAAATTATTTTCTCTTGTTACTCTAAAGATTTGATTATTTTCAATTACTTCAATTCATAAAATTTATAATGCTATTTACCCCCTCTAGTGTCGAGTTTGATCCTACATAATAAATGGTAAATGTGTTACTGTCCATTTTTCGAACAAACGAGTCTCCCTCTCTTTAAAGAATGAGATTACTAGTGAATTATTCATCGAAAGCAATTACCGATCGCGAGCCTTGGAATAGCAATCAAAGACCACGAACCAAGTAAAAATAAAAGTATCTTTTGTACTTGAGTTTTCTCATTTCGGTTGCTTATTTATAAAAACATTTTTAAATGAGAAAAAACAACACACACTACCTCTAATGCTTCTTTGATCCTACATGTACTACTATAACATGTTTCTATTATGAACTAGGAATACACATTCACTCCTCTAGCTAATTAACGGTCAACTATAAGTTGACTTGATGATTTATCTCCCCTCACATATCTAGAGACGGATTTTGAGGAATACTTGGAGTAAGCGTAATCAACTTTTACTACAAAAGGAATACACATTAATTGTTTGGTTCTTAAGCCTTTTGAAAAGCAGTAACTTTTCAATAATTTATAGCCTAACATTGTGAAAAAAACAAATGAAGATGAGAAGCTAGGTTATAATGGGTCGGGATTCTCTGTCACGTAAATTCCCTGTCCACATGTCCCAAAATGCCCGTTCACCACCAACGACTCATCAAATTGTCGTCCACTGACTGTCGGCGGCCTTCGACCACAGCTCCTGATCAAACTATACCTTGGGGGAAGCTAAACCCTAGGGGATTACCTATAGGGATCTCTATACGAAAACAAAATCGCAGCAGAAAAATAGGATCCCTTCCTGCGATCCATGCGAAAAATCCATATAAAGTTTTATCTAAAGAGTTATACTTTTGATGAGTGTCCTCATCTTACCCCGCTAGTCCTTGGTTCGTCGGATCTATGGATGATCAGGATGGTCATACCTCTAATAATATACACACGAACACGATCTCGATCTCGAAGATGAACTACCTTAGTTGTGCTAGCAACTTGAGATGGTTCACAAGACAAGAGGACCAAAAACGCTCCTTGTGTGTTTCAACAAAGAAGAAGGAGAGGAGGAAGAAGAAGGATCAAGTTCAACAACTTCTTCATTCCACCTACATGACCCTTTTATAGTCAAGCTTTAAAATACAAAAGGTCTTTGGCTTTTAGTTTTCTCAACCTATTAATGTTCATTAATCTCAATGAATACCAAAGTTTCTTGGTATTCTTTTAACCTTTTGCATTCATCAAATGAATACAATGGATTTTGGTCTCTTGGTCTTTCTCTTTAATAATATTCATTAAACTCTTTTATTGAACAATAATCCCTTTTAAGTAGTTGAGTCTAATCTAAATGAGTCTAACTCAGATTAAACTCAATTTCATAATCCAATTGGATTTATTTGAGTCTAACTCAATTAATCCAATTTCGAATCACATTTTAGTCAAACTAAAAACAAGTTATCTCCAAAAGCATCATACTCTTTGTGTGTGACCCAATAGGTTCTTGTAACGTTGGCAATGTATTTAAACTACTTTAGACACATAAATAATGAGCGGCATCTAGTAATGCATCATTACTACCCAAGTAACGAGAAAGTCGAGATCCGACCTAATCTTTCCATGTCTATTATAATGTATGACTTTGTCCTTCTATTCTCGATATGTAGATTGATCAATGAGGTATAGACCGTGTCATCCTCTTATCAATCTTTGTGTTTCTTGATCCCCAAATAAACTCACTTAAGCAAATGAGCTCAATATCTCATATTGACTTATTTGAGTATGGTCATGTGTTTTAGTTGTCTTACTCGATCAAGGGGCCCACAGATATCACTCTTGTCATATGAGAGGGATAGATCATATCTATATCACTCACATCCCTTCACATAATTCGTTGCATACCAGTGATCGACTTTATAGTCCACCCTGTTATGGGTGACGTTTGATGCTACCAAAGTATACAACTCCTTATGTAGGGAACTACAGTGACTTTAAGTCTAAGGACTATTCATATCAATAGTCACTATGAGAAAGTTTATGACACTCATATAACGATCCATGAAACTTTCTCATAGCGGGTCAATTCAGTACATATTCTCTAATATGTACCTATGTGTCAACTTGATATCTCATATATATGAATTGTGAGATCTCATCAATTGATCTACATGCTAGTCTCAATATATTAATATTGTCCTTGAATATTAATACTTAACTAGGAATAAGTAAGAGTAGTGTTATCTACATTATATCACTATCAATTCAACCAATTAATATGATATATATTAAAACCTACTACCTAAGGACATTATTATACTTATTCATTTGGCACAAACATGAAGTAAATATAATAACCAAAACTTTATCTTTATTAATAAAATATGATACAAAAAGTTCCCTGGTCATTCATCTCATAATTAACTCTAGGGCTAACACTAACAATCTCCCACTGCACAAGTGTCAATCACTGAAATATCAATACCTAGTGACCTAGTGTGAAAATCATGCTTCCTTTATGTCAAAGCCTTGGTCAAATGATCTGCGATTTTAGCATCAGTCGGTACTCTACATATCCTCACATCTCCTCTATCGATGATCTCATGAATGAGATAGAAATGTTGTAGTATGTGTTTGGAACGCCGATGAGAGTGAGGTTCCTTAGCCAATCCAATAGCACCATTGTTGTCATAATAGAGGTCTATTAGGTTTAATATGCTAGGAACTACACCAAGCTCTGTAATGAACTTTAGGATCTAAATAGTTTCTTTTGCTGCATCAAAGGCAGTAATATACTCGGCTTCTGTTATAGAATCTATAACTGTGTCTTGCTTTGAACTCTTCCAGCTTACAGCACCACCATTCATGTAAAATACATACCCTAACTGCGATCTGGAATCATCTTTGTTAGTTTGGAAGCTTGCATCGTTGTAGCCCTTTACATCGAGCTCCTCAATGCCTCTAAATATCAAGAAATATTCTTTCATCCTTCGTAAGCACTTAAGAATATTCTTAACAACTATCCAGTGACTTTCACCTGGATCTGACTAATATTTGTTGGTCATGCTCAACGCATATGAGATATCAGGGCGAGTACAAAGCATGGCGTGTTGGGGTAATCTATGGTCCGGAGTGACCATGTGTTTTGATGTTTGGGCAAAGAGTTTAAGTTAGGTTCACCCTTGTATTTGATATGTGTATTTGAGTGTGCAGGTTTGCAGGATACACATAGACTTGGTTGGACGTGTTGGTGCAGGCAACACCTAAGTCAAACCTGGGTTTTGATAATGGTAAAGGGTTCAGAAGTTAAGATGCTATTGTTGTCTAACATGTTCACTAAGTGTGCAGGAAGAAGCCCTAGGTACACTAGGCAAGAAGTCCTGGCAAAGGGCTGGGCAAAGAAGTCCTGGTCAAGGACTGGGCAAGAAGACCTGACTGGAAGTCAGGCAAAGAAGTCCTAGTCGAGGACTGGGCACGAAGTCCTGGCAAGGGGCTGGGCACCGAAGACCTAATCGGAAGTTGGGCACGAAGACCTGGTTAGAGGGATTGGGCAAAAGTCCAACCGGAAGAGCCGGTTGGCAAAAGGTAAACTCTCCTGAGACGAGTAGGTGAGGGCACGTTCCCTGTCGAGGGAATAGTAGGCGTCGGTTCAACCTAGGGTTCCATTTGGGAGACTCGAAGTCAGAACCAAGATAGCTATAGCTGTAAATATTGACTAATATTCTTGCTTTGTATGTTTTGGAACTAACCTTGGTTGCAGGGACCGAAGGAATGTGTTGCTGCAGCTCAGAACGCCCCAAAGGAATGGGGCAGGCCACTGGGCTAGGCGCCCGGGAGGTCCCGGGCACCCAAGGTCAAAGCCAAAACAGCAAGAAAGCAAGAACGCTTCGAAACCACACTGGGCTAGGCGCCCCGGAGGTCCCGGGCGCCCAATGTCAAAGTCAAGCAAACCATCGAAGCAAATCTGCCTAGAAGCCATTGGACGAGGTCAAGCTAGGCGCCCAGGAGGTCCCAGGTGCCCCAATCAGACCAAGGGTCGAATCAAAGGGGATAAGCGCTGACCGAGCTGCGGATGGAGGTTCTCGCAGCTAAAGGCACGTGTCAGGTGCCCCCGACGTATCAGGCGCCCCCAGGAGCACTATAAAAGGGTGCTCGACCCCAAGGCTTCAACACAACTGCTTTCTAACGCTCCAAAGCTTTTCGTTCAAGCACTACGCCCCGGCAAACTCTGACTTCGAGATTCCAGCGCCGACGACAACCCTCTGCTCCGAAATACAATCCACATCGGGCGTCGGTAACGAAAAGTGTAGCCATTTTCATTTACTGAGATATTCTTGTACTTAAACTTGTAAACCTTTTGCGCGATTATAGAATTGCCCAAAGTAAACGGTCAAGGACCGTGGGCCTTGGAGTAGGAACCGACCGCGACTCCGAACCAAGTAAAAAACTTGTGTTCCTGTGTGATTGATTTGTTTCCGCTGCATTTACTCTTTTCTCAATCTGAAAAAGTTTTAACGATATTCACCACCCCCCCTCTATCGTTTTTCTCGATCCAACAAGTGATATCAGAGCGGGTAGCTCAAATTTTGTACAACCACCAATTTGAGAGTTTTTCGGATTTTATGAAGTTTTTTTTGAGTTTTTTTCCCTTAATCAAGGTTGGTGCAACACCACTCAATCGCATTTTTTTTACTAATTATTTTTCCCGCACTACTAATCCAGGACCAAGTCTTGGGACAGAATTTCTCTTTTTTTGGTTATTTCAGAAATTACAAATGGCCATGCAAGAGGGTTTCAGCACAGCCAGACCACCACTCTTCAGTGGAGAAGACTTCTCCTACTGGAAGAGTCGGATGGAAGTCCACCTGAAAACTCAGGTGGATATGTGGATCATAATCCAATCTGGTTTGGAAATCCTCAAGAATGCTAAAGGAGTGGCACAGCATTACTCAGAATGGGATGCCTCGCTGAAGAAGAAGATAGAGGCTGATGCAAAGGCAACCCAAACACTCCAATGCGGATTAACCAAGGAAGAACTGAACCGTGTGGGACCCTTCAACAGTGTGAAGGAACTTGGGAGTAAGTTGATCGAGTTGCACGAAGGTACCTCCGACACCAGAATCAGCAAGAGGGACCTACTACTGAACAAATTATACACTATCAAAATGAACGAAGATGAGTCAGCAGCCCAGCTCCACGCCATGATCCAAGAGCTGATGAACGGCCTGCACACAATCGGTCACAAGGTAGAACCTAAACGCCTTCCCAAGAAACACTCTGTGGGAATCTATGGTAGATGCTTACAAGGTTTCCAGGGATCTTTCCAAAATTAAATTAGACGAATTATTTTCTGAACTAGAATTACATAAGCAGACTAACTTCACCTTAGCCGAGAAAGGTATTGCTTTTCTTGTAGGAAAAACAGGAAAGGTGGCCAAGAAAAAGCTTCAACCTGCACCCGAGTCTGACTCAAACTCAGAAGACAGTGAAGGGGATCGACCCAAGCTAGTTCGGCTAGCCCGGGACTACTACAAGGAATTGAAGCATCAGACCAACAGAAGAAAAGCCAGCCGAAAGAAGGAAGATCCAGCTGAACCCTCAACGTCCAAGACCAAATCAAACGTGACCTGCTACGAATGCAACAAGAAGGGACACTACAAATCGGAGTGCCCTAATCTAAAAGAAGCCAAGAAGACAAGAAGGAAGAAGGCCCTTAAAGCCACGTGGGACGAGCCTTCCTCCGAAGAAGAAGAAGAGGCTCCACAATCGAACCTACTCGCCTTGACTGCTTCGGAAGAGATCGACACCGGATCAGAATCGGAGCCGGACGACGGAAAGCTCACAATTTCGGAGGACGACAAAATAACTGTAAGTGGTTTTTCTAAAGTCGAATTAGCAGAGTTAATAGCTTACCTATCTAGTAACTTGGCGAAAGCCAAAATCCGAGTCGAGTCCCTCCGACAGGAAGTAAAACTCCTGAAAGAGGAAGCTGACTCTAGATCTTTGACCGAGAAGGTTCAAGAAGGAACCTCTACTCAAGTTGAAAAGCTTGAGAAAGAGAACTCCTTCTTGAAAACTCAAGTCAAGGACCTTAGAGTGGACTTAGAACGATTCACTTCGGGTTCCAAGGGTCTTGACATGATCCTTGGAAAACAGAAGTCTGTTCTAAATCGATCCGGGTTAGGGTATCGAACCAAGTCTAGACAAAGGTCATACTATGTTATATTGAACCAATCTAGGCCCAAAGTTCAGGCATGGGTACCCAAACTTTGCCTGAACAACCAAGCTAGACAAAACCAGTATTGGATCCCAAGGACAAGATTAATATCTTGCCTAATCTTTACCGTGGCTTTAGTCCAGGGGGAGCCAACTTAAAAACAATTTTTATAGTTAGATAAATTCTTTTCTTATTTTAAAATTGCATGCTTGATTGTTTATTTATTTTCTGCAAATTATCATGCTTAGACCTAGGACTGGTTAGTTTAAGGACTAAAACGATTAACTGAAATCTGAATAATATAGTATTGGGTGGAGGTGAGCTGATAGTACGTTAGATAAGTCATTTTTGGCGGAACTAGCCGAAGCTACCGATCCAAGACCCAAACTAGTTAGACCAAAATATTTCAAGGAGTAACTTGAAGATGGATTTTTAATAAAAGGCTTTGTCAAGGAAAGGGTTAATGATCCAATAGGGCTACAGCCAAAGAAGGCCTAGTGCCTCGCCAAGACCTGGAAACCGATTATTGAAAACCAAATTCATTTTACTATTGTCAGATTTGAATCTAACACAGATTTCAATTAATCTTAGATTCAACCATTTTTTTTCAAAAATAAATTAAAGCATAATTAATTGGGTTTTCAAAACTAATCATGGTTTTTCAAAATAAAATCTTTACTTCTATTAAAACCTGTCTCACAAAATCCATAAGGTTAACGTGATTGATAACTATAGATTGGGTGAGACAGACTAGGGTGTGAAAATCAATTTAAGCTATCCTTAATTCTAATTGGATCCAAATCAATAAATTCTTTATGTGTAGGAACATAAAGATTTGGACCAATGGATGTTGGATAGCGGATGCTCCAGACACATGACTGGAGACAAATTGAAATTCACCAAACTCAAGTTCAAGAACCTAGGCTCAGTAGCATTTGGCAACAATGCTACACTCAAAGTTATTGGCTCAGGTAATATTGAACTCAAATCTGATTTTGTAATTAAAAAGGTACTCTTTGTAGGACCGGTGTCGTCGATAGACGGGGGGTAAATATCGACCGTTAAAACTCTTCGAAAACTTCATAAGACTTTCGTTCTAGACTCAAAGCGTTAGTGCAGCAGAAAATAAATAGAACAATGAAACAATACAACAGACACGCGGGATTTATTTACTTGGTTCCCGACCCCCCTGGGTCAGTACGTCCAAGGCCTATGTACTCGGCGTGAGTCCACTATTGGTCTCCTTTTCAGAATTTCCGAAGGCGGAGAAAACCCGTCTTACAGTTGATAATTACAAGCATAAGTATTGAAAATTAAATGCGGAATTAAATAAAAGCAAACCAAACAAAACAAAGTCTGAAACTCGACCAATCTGGACCTCCGAAGTGCCGCGCACTTCCTCCTGGAGCCTCCCGGTCGTAGAGCCTCGTCTTTAGCGCATTGTCATCAGTCAGAACGTTCAGAATGGATCTAGAAAGGTGTGTATTGAAGCCTTGGGGTTGAGCCCCTTTTATAGTGCTCCTGGGGGCACCTGATTCGCTGGGGGTGCCTGACACGTGCCTTCAGATCGGAGAACCTTCATCCGCAGCTCGGTCAGCGCTTATCCCTTCTGAATCGGCCCCTGGAGCTGACTGGGGCGCCCGGGACCTCCTGGGAGCCCAACCTGACTTGATCCGCTGACTTCGTGGCTGATTTTGCTTCGACTCCTCTTTGGCTTTGACCTTGGGCGCCCGGGACCTCCCTGGCGCCTAGCCCAGTGTTGTTTCAAAGCGATTCTTGCTTAACTGCTTGTTTGGCTTTGACCTCCTGGGCGCCTAGCCCAGCTACATGCCCCTCTCCTTTGGGGCGTTCTGAGCTGCAGAAACACACTCCTTCGGTCCCTGCATTCAAGGTTAGTTCCAAAACAACCAAAGCAAGAATATTAGTCTATATTTACAGTCGTAGCTGTCTTAGTTCTGACTTCGGATTTTCACAAAACCCTAGGTCAAACCGACGCAAGTTCTCACCCCCGAGAGCGCGCCTTTCACCTACTCCTTTCAGGAGACGTTTGCCACCTCAGTCCTTCGAGTGGTCTTTTTCTTAGCCTCCGATACTCCCGGATCTCGAGACGTCCGAACCCCGACCCGTCTCTACTTCTGTCCTTAGTCATCACTCAGCTAAGTTGCTCAGTCCCTCAGACCAAGACTTCGTGCCCAAACCCTAAGTCCAGGACTTCGGTGCCCAACCCTCGGCCAGGTCTTCTTGCCCAGTCCTCGACCGGGACTTAGTGCCCACCTTCCGAGCAGGTCTTCGGTGCCCAGCCCTTTTCCAGGA
The DNA here is from genome assembly GCA_024364735.1 of Boesenbergia rotunda. Lineage (NCBI taxonomy): Eukaryota > Viridiplantae > Streptophyta > Magnoliopsida > Zingiberales > Zingiberaceae > Boesenbergia > Boesenbergia rotunda. The sequence continues at coordinate 358,946 of JAGFNQ010004127.1, read as the reverse complement.
CATAGTGTCCAATCCTCGATCAAGACTTAGTGCCCACCTTCCGAGCAGGTCTTCGGTGCCCAGCCATTTGCCAAGACTTAGTGCCCAATCCTCGATCAGGACTTAGTACCTAGATTCACTAGGACTTTGGTCCACTTTGTTACTTCTCTCTTAACTCCCCTTTGTCTGTTCAATGTATCACTGACTTAAGTAAATTGTCAAACATTAAAACACTTAGAGGAGAACATCATTGATGCAACTTGCACTAACAATCTCCCCCTTTTTGATGTTTGACAATAACTTAAGTTAGATTGGTTTAAAGGGCTAAACTTTAACTCTTGGGATCAAATGAAAAAACTGATCTAAGTTTTGAAAATCCATTTTTGATCCTCTAGGAAAAATAGGAAAAAAATTCTAACTTTCACTCTCCCCCCCTTTTTGAAAAGCATTTTGATTTTTTGATCCTTTGGGAAGAGAAAAGAAAAAATTTCTAACTTAAGGCGTATCTCTCCCCCTTTGTCATACATAAAAAAAATAAAAATACTTGCACCAATAATGGAAACCTGTGGTTCTTTTTGAAAATACTTAGTGTAATTTTTGAAGGCACAGTATAAAACTAAATAATTATAAAAAGATTTTCACTAGTGCATTTTGAGAAAGCTTTGTATTTTGAAAGATATATTGCACTTTTTGAGAAAAACCAGTACTTTTGGAAAATGCATAACTTTGAAAAAATACTATGAGCTTTGAAGAGTACAAGTACTTTGAAAAATATTATGATCTTTTGAAAAATGCAAGTACTTTTGAAAGATTATGTAAGTTTTGAAAAATATAAGTCACTTTGAAAGATATGATGCATTTGCAATTTTGGAAACTATAAGTATTTCTGAAAAATATTATGCATATTTTGCAAGTACTTTTCGAAAAATTAAGTACTTTTGAAAAAGATTAGACTTTGAAAAATATAAGTATATTTTTTTTTTGAAAAGTATTTTATGCATTTTGAAAACATAATATTTTACTTGACTAGGTTTCTTTTCCAGTCTGACACAATCCTAAGAAACTTTGTTAACTACAAGGACATTTTCCTAAGTGTCTTGGAAATTCTTCGAACTCAAGTAAATATTATTTTTTTAAAAAATAATTTCATAAGCCATAAAAATTCTGAAAAATAAAATAATAGTATTTTGAGAAACTTATATTTTCAGCAATATTTTGAAGATATGAAGACATGTTATTAAATAAATCTTTTAATTTGACCTCCCCCTAATCTTGACTTAGTCCTGGGATGCTTGTTGACCACAAATACTCTTCCTCTAAGTCTTTAGGGTTTATTTCAGATCAAAGGAAATATCTAATAATAAATAATTTAAAACTTGTCAGAAGTTTGACTCAGACTCCCCCTAAATTTGACACATCCTAGGAATCCTTTTAGATCATGACGTGGACCTTCCTCCGTGTCTTTAGGGTTTATCAAAATCAAATGAACACCACTTTTCAGGAAGATAGATTTTGAAACCACAATTTGGAAAGAAGATAATTTTTAAAGTATAAGCCTTTTTGAAAGCATATGTGATAGAAATTAAGGCGCATTTTTCGAAAAGTCTTTTCAAAAAATTTTTAAAAGAGTGAAAACACTCCCCCTGTACCCAACATCGTTTGACTCTATCTAAGTGCCTTAAGGAACTTTAGTGTTGTCCTAAGAGGCTTGTGTCTAATTGCGTGAGTCAAACAATTTTTGAAAATGCTATACTTTTTGAAAACATATAATATATATAATCACCCAGAAAAATATGAATTCCATAAAAACATTATTATGTTGAAGCACTATTTTGAAAATATATTTTTAGAAAAATATTCTAATAATTTTGAAAAATATTTTTCAATTAATTAGTCCTTAACATCTCACCCATTCAAGATATCTCAGTACAGCAAGCATGGTTGTCTTATGGGTGTATTGTGAGATGCTTGAATCATTTTCTTTAATTTATTATTAAAACTAAGATTTAATTGAAACATGTGTTAGATTCGAATCTAGCAATAGTAAAGTGAATTTGATTTTCAGTAATTGGCTTCCAGGTCTTGGCGAGGCACTAGGCCTTCTTTGGCCGTAGCCTTATTGGATCATCAACCCTTTCCTTGACAAAGCCTTTTATAGAAAATTCATCTTCAAATTACTTCTTGAAAGATTTTGGTCTAACTAGTTTAGGTTTTGGATCGGTAGCTTCGGCTAGTTCCACCAAAAAGGCTTCCCTAACGTACTATCATGTCACCTCCACCTAATACTAGGTTGTTCAAGTTTCAAATAATTTTTTTCCTATAACCATTCTAAATTATGCACAAAATTAAACATGAATGACATGACAAATATTTTAAGAAAATTACATATGCATGGTATGGCATTTATGCATGAGTCAGGCAATTCAAATCATCTTATTTAAGTTTCTAAAAATGTATCAAATTTCCGATTTGATACATATCGTGTGAACCCGTGAATATGTCAACCCACTTTGACATATTTAATTTTATTAAGCTGATTGTTGCGGTTTGGGTAAGATTTTATTTTAGTTCAAGTTTAAGTTAATTAAGATTTGGTTGGATTCAAGTTAATTAATTGAAGTTGAATTAATTAGAGATTACTTGAGGTTGAATTAATTAGGAATTAGTTGAATTAATTTGAATTAATTAGAATAAGATTTAATTTAATTAATTTGAATTAATTTGAATTTGATTTAATTAAGATTTAATTTAATTAATTTAATAAAGATTTAATTGAATTAATTTAATAAAGATTTAATTAAATTAATTTAAGTTTGAATTAATTAAGATTTAATTGAGTTAATTTATGTTTGAATTAATTAAGATTTAATTGAGTTAATTTAAGTTTGAATTAATTTAGATTTAATTGAATTAATTTATGTTTGAATTAATTAAGATTTAATTGAGTTAATTTATGTTTGAATTAATTAAGATTTAATTGAGTTAATTTAAGTTTGAATTAATTTAGATTTAATTGAGTTAATTTATGTTTGAATTAATCAAGATTTAATTGAATTAATATTTGAATAATTAAGATTGAAATGATTAATTAATAGTTGTGGGTTTAAATTCATCATTTTCATTATTTCAAAAATTTCTGCTTCATCCACTATTTCTTTTTTATCTATCTTTTCAAATTTTTCTAACAATTCGGATTTGTTTGAACCTTTGTGAACTTTATTTACTATAACTTTTATCTTAGATAGTTCCATATCCTCCTCATCCTCAAAGTAGGAGGAGTAATTTGGGTCACTTGTTAAAGTTTTGTATTAATTTTCAAGATTATCTATAATTAAGTTATTATCTAGGAGAATTTCATCTTCAAAATTATCCTCAGAAATAATATTTTCAGAATTAACTTCTGGATTATCCTTAGGATTTTCAAATTCGAATTCAGAGTCATACAACGGATTTTCAAATTTGAATTCATAATTATCCAAAGGATTTTCAAATTTAGAATTATCCTTAAGATTTTTGAATTCAAATTTATCCTTAGGATTAAATTTATCTGAATTAAAATTATCAGAATTAATTTTAGAATTATCAGAATTAATTTTAGAATTATCAGAATTAAAATTATTAGAATTAAAATTATTAGAATTAAAATTATGATAATTTATTTTAGAAATCTTGAATTGATGTTCTGAATTAAATAATTAATTTCTGATATTTTAGACATATATGCATTTTCTAATTTGACATGCAAAATATTAATTTTACTATGCAGTAAATCTAATTTATCAGAAAATTAACTAAATTATCATAAGACGGTACAGGAATTTGTAAAATTTTTGGAATGTAAATTTTCCGTACCTTCGCCGGACACTTGTTTTTGTAGTGTCCGTACTTCTTGCATTTGAAGCATCTGATGTGGCCTTTATCTGTCCGGACTCTTGGCGCTGGTGTCTCCTTTGCCGCCGATGGTGTAGACCGAGTCTTACGAGTAGGGCACTGATTTTTATAGTGCCCTCTCTCCCTGCATGTGAAGCATATAACATGGAATTTAAATTTTGACATTTAAAATTAAAATGTACCTGATTCACCCCTGGGCTCCCCCTCAACTCCTGACGTCATTGCTCCGTCAGCGGTTAGTCCGGTGAAGAGCAGCCTGGCTCTGATACCACTTGTAGGATCGGTGCCGTCGATAGGGGGGGTGAATATCGACCGTTAAAACTCTTCGGAAACTTCGTAAGACTTTCGTTCTAGACTCAAAGTGTTAGTGCATTGAAAAATAAATAGAACAATGAAACAATACAGCAGACACGCGGGATTTATTTACTTGGTTCCCGACCCCCCTGGGTCAGTACGTCCAAGGCCTATGTACTCGGCGTGAGTCCACTATTAGTCTCCTTTCCAAAATTTCTGGAGGTGAAGAGAACCCGTCTTACAGTTGATAATTATAAGCACGAGTATTGAATATTAAATGCGGAATTAAATAAAAGCAAACCGAACAAAACAAAGTCTGAAACTCGGCCGATCTGGACCTCCGAAGTGCCACGCACTTCCTCCTGGAGCCTCCCGGTCGTAGAGCCTCGTCTTTAGCGCGTTGTCATCGGTCAGAACGTTCAGAATGGATCTAGAAAGGTGTGTATTGAAGCCTTGGGGTCAAGCCCCTTTTTTAGTGCTCTTAGGGGTGCCTGATTTGCTGGGGGCGCCTGACATGTGCCTTCAGATCGGAGAACCTTCATCCGCAGCTCAGTCAGCGCTTATCCCTTCTGAATCGGCCCCTGGAGCTGACTGGGGTGCCTGGGACCTCCTGGGCGCCCAGCCTGACTTGATCCGCTGACTTCGTGGCTGATTTTGCTTCAACTCCTCTTTGGCTTTGACCTTGGGCGCCCGAGACCTCCCGGGCGCCTAGCCCAGTGTGATTTCGAAGCATCCTTGCTTATGTGCTTGTTTGGCTTTGACCTTGGGCGCCCGGGACCTCCCAGGCGCCTAGCCCAGCTACATGCCCCTCTCCTTTGGGGCGTTCTGAGCTGCATAAACACACTCCTTCGGTCCCTGCATTCAAGGTTAGTTCCAAAACAACCAAAGCAAGAATATTAGTCCATATTTACAGCCGTAGCTATCTTGGTTCTGACTTCGGATTTCCACGAAACCCTAGGTCGAACCGACGCAAGTTCTCACCCCCGAGAGCGCGCCTTTCACCTACTCCTTTCAGGAGACGGTTGCCACCTCAGTCCGTCGGGTGGTTCTGACTACGGTTCTCACAGCCGTAGCCTCCCGGATCTCGAGACGTCCGAACCCCGACCCGTCTCTACTTCTGTCCTTAGTCATCGCTTAGCTAAGTTGCTCAGTCCCTCGGACCAAGACTTCGTACCCAAACCCTAAGTCCAGGACTTCGATGCCCATCCCTCGGCCAGGTCTTCTTGCCCAGTCCTTGACCAGAACTTAGTGTCCACCTTCCGAGCAGGTCTTTGGTGCCCAGCCCTTTGCCAGGACTTAGTGCCCAATCCTCGATCAGGACATAGTGCCCACCTTCCAAGCAGGTCTTCGGTGCCCAGTCCTTTGCCAGGACTTAGTGCCCAATCCTCGATCAGGACTTAGTGCCTAGATTCACTAGGACTTTGGTCCACTTTGTTACTTCTCTCTTAACTCCCCTTTGTCTGTTCAATGTATCACTGACTTAAGTAAATTGTCAAACATTAAAATACTTAGAGGAGAACATCATTGATGCAACTTGCACCAACACTCTTGGTTGAAAATTTTAAATTTAATTTGCTTAGTATAAGTCAATTTTGTGATACGGGCTATGTAGTTACCTTTACCAACTCTGACTGCCTGATTAGAAATTTGCAAGACTCAGAAGTCATGCTTAAGGGCACTAGGAAAAATAATGTTTATACTATAAACCTACCCTTAATACCTAAATGCTTCTTAACTCAGTTAGAAGAATCAAACCTCTAGCATAGGAGATTAGGTCACACTAATCTAAGATTAATTTCAAAAATCACCCAACTTGGCCTAATTAAAGGAATACCAAAAATTAAGAACCATGAAACTATGATATGTGAATCATGCAACTAAGGTAAACAAACCAGGTCTAATCACAAACAAATTCAATCAGACCTAACTCAAACCATACTTGACCTCCTGCACCTTGACCTATTTGATTCGTATGGAGCCAAGTCACTAAGCAGAAACCGTTACTGCTTAGTAATTATCGATGATTACTCTAGGTTTACTTGGGTTAAGTTCCTAAAGACTAAGGATGAAACCCTAAACCTGTTTATTGATTTTTGTAAGATAATTGAAAATCAAAATGATACCAAAATTAAAAGACTTAGGAGTGATCACGAGGGAGAGTTTGAGAATCAAATATTCGAGGAATTTTGTAGAATAAACGGGTATATACACGAATTTTCGTGTTCTAGAACTCCCCAACAAAATGGGATAGTAGAACGGAAAAATAGAACCCTACAGGAAGTCGCTAGGACTATGCTCAATGAATTCAACCTAGCTAACCAATTTTAGGCAGAAGCAATTAATACGGCTTGCTATATCCAAAATAGGGTCCTAATTAACAAATGACATAATAAAACTCCCTATGAATTATATTACCATAGACTTCCAAACCTACATTACCTAAGGGTCTTTGGATGCAAAGTCCATATCCTAAACACTAAGAACTACCTAGGGAAATTCCAGTCTAAGTCAACCCCAGGGGTCTTCTTAGGATATTCAACAACAAGTAGAGCCTACAGGATCTACAATAAACAAACTAACAAAATTGAAGAAACAACAAATCTAATATTTGATGAGGAAACTAATTCAAAATCTGATAATCTAGATCTAAATTCATCAAATATGGATCATGAAGATAATGAACAAATTATTGAACCATCAATTGAACCACTACTTGAACCTCTAAATGAAATAACTATTGAACCAACTACTGAGTCAATTGAACCAATAATTGAACCAACCCAAGTAGTTGAACCAAATACTGAACCAAACCATCCAGCCGGACCTGAGGCTGAACCAAGTAATAGAAGAACCAAGAAACCCAGACTCAGTCATCCAACTGATCAAATTGTGGGTGATCCAACCTTAGGAGTCAGAACTAGGTCTTCCTATAGAAATCTTAGTCAAATCGCACTGATTTCAAAAATTGAACCTAAGACTATAGAGGAAGCCTTACCTGATCCTGATTGGATCATAGCAATGCAAGAAGAGTTAGCCCAATTTGAAAAGAACCAAGTCTGGGAACTAGTACCTAAACCAGAGGGCAAATCCGTTATTGACACTAAGTGGGTATTTAGGAATAAGCTAAATGACCAAGGGGAAATAGTTAGAAATAAAGCACGCTTAGTAGCTAAAGGGTTCAGTCAAGTTGAAGGGTTAGATTATGACGAAACTTATGCTCCAGTAGCCAGACTTGAGTCTATTAGAATGTTGCTAGCCTTTGCAGCCCATAAAGGATTTAAACTCTACCAAATGGATGTCAAGTCCGCATTTCTAAATGGGTTTATTAGAGAAGAGGTCTATGTAGGACAACCCCCTAATTTTGAGGACTTAGAAAAACCTGACCATGTTTACAAACTCAATAAAGCACTGTATGGACTAAAACAAGCACCGAGGGCATGGTATGAACGCCTATCAACCTACCTTATTTCTAAGGAATTTAACCAAGGACAAATTGACTCAACCCTTTTTGTTAAAACCTTAGAAAAAGATATCTTTATTGCCCAAATCTATGTTGACGATATAATTTTTGGATCCACCAACTCAAATTTCTTAAAAGAATTTGTAAAAATAATGGAAAACGAATTCGAAATGAGCTTAGTTGGTGAGCTCAACTTCTTTCTAGAACTACAAATTAAGCAAACTAGAGATGAAAATTATATCCATCAATCCAAATATGCTAAGGAGTTAATAAAGAAATTTAAAATGGATAACTCCAAAAGCATAAGTACCCCTATGGCCACAAATATAAAAATAGATAGTGACTCTGATGGTAAACCTGTAGACCTTAAACTATATCGAAGTATGATTGGTAGTCTACTTTACCTTACAGCCAGCAGACCTGATATCCTTTTCGCTGTAGGAATGTGTGCTAGATACCAAACCTGTGCTAAGGAAATACACTTAGCAGCCCTAAAAAGAATACTTAGGTACATTAAGGGCACCCTAAATATAGGGATTTGGTATCCTAGGACCTCAACTTTTGACCTGTCAAGATACTCAAATTCTGACTATGCTGGTTGCAAACTAGATAGAAAGAGTACAAGTGGAAGCTGCCAACTTTTAGGAAATAGTCTAGTGAGTTGGTGCATCAGAAAGCAGCACTGCGTAGCTCTATCCATAATCGAAGCTGAGTATGTTGCTTTAGGAGAGTGTGTAGCACAACTCTTATGGATGATGCACACTCTTAAGGATTTCCAGCTTGATTACACCCAAACCCAAGTCTACATTGATAATATATGTTCAATTAATCTAACTAAGAACCCAATCCAACACTCTAGAACTAAACACATAGAAGTTAAACACCACTTCGCAAGAGATCATGTAGCCAGGGGTGAGATAGTCCTTAAGCATGTAGACTCAAAATCTAACTTAGCTGATATCTTCACCAAACCATTACCTGAGTCTGAGTTCAGCTCACTAAGAAGGCAGTTAGGGTTATGCTTGGTAGAATATGACTACTCTACTTTTGCTTCTTTTCAAAAATTATTTTATTTCTTATCTTATGTTATTTGAAAAATCAATTTTATTTATTATTTTATTCAAAATGATTTTCCGACTTAGTTTTTTTTAAAAAAACTTACCCCCTTCAAAACTAGGGCTTTTTTTCGCAAATGAACTTAGCCTAGGCCCTAACCCTAGAACTGTATGCACCTATAGATCTAGAAGTCAGCATCTCATAAGCACGTTAGGGTACTTTTGATTAATAACCTAGACTGGGTTGAGATGCTTAGGTCTATGCCTTGATTCAAGATGCTTTAAGTCAGTGCATCTGTAGTAATTAGGTCAATAAATACCAATTAAACAGTAATCAGGTTAAGTGTCAAGCTTAGAAAATCTAACTTGATCAGAACACTTAACTTGACTAACCCTAGCGAAAGCTACTGTTTATAGCAGTTAGTAAGTAGCTAACTAGGTTAGATAGGACTCGAAAGAGAAAATTTAAATTGATTTAGTCCAGTTTATACTTAGAATTGGTTCAGTACAACACTTTACTTTTATTACTCAGTTTTTTTGCTATATTTTTTTTATATTTGGCAAAGGGGGAGAGATTGGAAAGGAGAGAAAAGAAGGAGTTTTAAAATTTAAATTTTTTTGAATTAAATTTTTTTCAAAACCTTTATCTCCTTTTTCAAAAAGTAAAGTTCTCTAACTACTTAAGTTCCTTTTGAAAGTTAATATTCTAAGTACTTGCTCTAAGATTTCTCTGAAAATTTTTCTAAGATATAAATTCAAAATTTTGCTTGAAAATTTTTTCAAAGTATTAAAACTGCTTGAAAATTTTTCTAAGTGTTAAAAAATTCAAAAGCAATTTAGAAAATTTTTTCTAAAGTACAAAAACAAAAGTGTTTTGAAAATTATTTTAAGTACTTAACTTAAAATTACTGACAAAAATTTTAAGTACTTACTCTAAAATTTTTTATGGTGGAAAATTTTCTAAGTGTTAATTTTAAAATTCTCCTGAAAATTTTCTAAGTGCTAAAAGCTAGATGTGTTGAAAAATTTTCTAAGTGCCCAACTCAAGATATTTTGGAAAATTTTTGTTCTAACTCAAAAATCACTTCTTGAAAGTTTTCTAAGTATTGAAAACATGAAAAACTTTTTCAATTTTAGACTTAGAAACTTTTACAAAAAACCCCGCGAATTTTTGAAAAACTCAGGGGGAGATTTCTTTCAGGGGGAGGAAATTAAAACTGATACTTTACCTATTATTGTTTAACTTAACTTTTTGAACCAGGTTGCCATAAATAAAAAAAAATTAGAGATTGTTGGGGAAGGCAGCACCTAAGTCAAACCTGGGTTTTGATAATGGCAAATGGTTCAGAAGTTAAGATACTATTGTTGTTTAACATGTTCACTAAGTGTGCAGGAAGAAGCCCTAGGTACACTAGGCAAGAAGTCCTGGCAAAGGGCTGGGCAAAGAAGTCCTGGCAAAGGGCTGGGCAAAGAAGTCCTGGTCAAGGACTGGGCAAGAAGACCTGACCGGAAGTCGGGCAAAGAAGTCCTGGTTGAGGACTGGGCACGAAGTCCTGGCAAGGGGCTGGGCACCGAAGACGTAACCGGAAGTTGGGCACGAAGACCTGGTTAGAGGGATTGGGCAAAAGTCCAACCGGAGGAGCCGGTTGGCAAAAGGTAAACTCTCCTGAGAGGAGTAGGTGAGGACGCGTTCCCCGTCGAGGGAACAGTAGGCGTCGGTTCAACCTAGGGTTCCATTTGGGAGACCCGAAGTCAGAACCAAGACAGCTACGACTGTAAATATTGACTAATATTCTTGCTTTGTATGTTTTGGAACTAACCTTGGTTGCAGGGACCGAAGGAATGTGTTGCTGCAGCTCAGAAAGCCCCAAAGGAAGGGGGCAGGCAACTGGGCTAAGCGCCCGGGAGGTCCCGGGCACCCAAGGTCAAAGCTAAAACAGCAAGAAAGCAAGAACGCTTCGAAACCACACTAGGCTAGGCGCCCCAGAGGTCCCGGGCGCCCAATGTCAAAGCCAAACAAACCATCGAAGCAAATCTGCCTAGAAGCCATTGGACGAGGTCAAGCTAGGCGCCCAGGAGGTCCCGGGCGCCCCAGTCAGACCAGGGGCCGAATCAAAGGGGATAAGCGCTGACCGAGCTACGGATGGAGGTTCTTGCAGCTGAAGGCACGTGTCAGGCTCCCCCGACGTATCAGGCGCCCCCAAGAGCACTATAAAAGGGTGCTCGACCCCAAGGCTTCAACACAACTGCTTTCTAACACTCCAAAGCTTTTTGTTCAAGCGATACGCCCTAACAAACTTTGACTTCAAGATTCCAGTGCCGACGACGACCCTCTGCTCCGAAATACGATCCACATCGGGCGTCGGTAACGAAAAGTGTAGCCATTTTCATTTACTGAGATATTCTTGTACTTAAACTTGTAAACCTTTTGTGCGATTATAAAATTGCCCAAAGTAAACGGTCAAGGACCGTGAGCCTTGGAGTAGGAGCCGACCGCGACTCCGAACCAAGTAAAAAACTTATGTTCCTGTGTGATTGATTTGTTTCCGCTGCATTTACTCTTTTCTCAATCCGAAAAAGTTTTAACGATATTCACCCCCCACCCCTCTATCGTTTTTCTCGATCCAACAGGACGTCTTCGGGTACGGTGAAGGGTGGCATGGAGGCAAGCCGTGGGCTTGTATGCGCATCCAAGGGACCATGGATAAAGCAGGGACGATGAGCCGAGGGAAGCGGACTTCAAGGCGTACGTAAAGGATGGCATGAAGGTAAGCCGAGGGCTTGTGTGCGCATCTGAGGGATGAGGGCCAAAGTCGAAGAGGGCTTGAAGGCAACAAGTCGAGGCTGCTGGAGTAGGAACGATGAGCTGAGGGAAGCGGATTTCAAGGCATGCATGAAGGATGGCATGGAGGCAAGTCGAGGGCTTGTGTGCGCATCTGAGGCAAGTCGAAGGCTTGAAGGCAACAGATCAAGGCTGCTGGATGAAGAGTCAACCAAGTCGTGAGGGGTCGAGTGCTGAGGGAAATGTACTCGAGATATCCTAGGGTTCGAGTGCTGAGAGAAATGTACTCGGGGAAGGGAAACCTTAGGTGTAGAAGTGGATCAATTGACTGATGTCAGGGCAGTCGACTGGTGTATACCACAGAAAGATCAGTCGACTGGTAATAGACTAGTCGACTGGTAGTCAGTCAACTGCCCCTGGAGCAGTCGACTGGTGGTGGCTCAGATTTGAACGTTAAGTTGTAACGGTCGAATTTGAGTAGGACCAGTCGACTGGTGGTGGCTCAGCCTTGAGCACTATTTAAAAGGGCTCGATTTTGGCTGAGAGTTCTTGACGAAATTGGCTCTGGTTAAAGGCCAATTAGTAGTCTTTGTGCTCAGGAGTGTTGTCTGGATTATGGCGAGCATTCTCCACCCACAAGGAGCTACACGAGCTAGCCGGAGGTCTTCCGGGGAGTCATCCATTGATGGATCGGGATCGTCCACCTTACGGGCAGCCGTGGAGTAGGAGATTTATCTCCGAACCACATAAAGGTGACGTGTTAGCGATTGTTTGATTTTGTTATTAGTATTTCCGCTTGCGCACGCTAATATTGTAGGAAGAAGAATCGAGAGTTGCTATTCACCCCCCCCCCCCTCTAGCAAACGATAAGATCCTAACAAGTGGTATCAGAGCGAAGGTTCGCTCATCTACAGACTAACCGCCGAGAAGCAAAAAGCTACAGGAGATGACAATTAAAGAAAATGTAACGACCCGGAAAATTATCTTAATATTTTCCTTAAAATATTGATCATGTCTAGATAATTTTCCGAGGAACCTAGAGATATTAGTACGAACCCTAGTCTGGAGATCCATGATTTTCTCATTTAAATTGAGAAGTTAAGTACTAATGGACCTTATATGGGCTTCAAAAATGGGTTTTAATTAGGTAGAAATTAATATAAATATAGAAGAATTATAATTTGGAATTTTAGCATGATTATGGGGGAATTTTAGGGAATTTTCGAAAATAAGAAAAAAAATGAAATAAAAAGAAAATAAAAATAAAGTGCATGCACCAAGGATTGAACCTTGGACCTAGTCTACAACCATGCATGTACTAACCAATTCACCTAGGGAGTGCTATGAGGGAATGAAGTAAATTCTTGTTAAGGCTAGAGGAAGTGAAGAGTCACATGAGAGAAGGTACCATGTCTCTTCACTTACTCCTCTTCATGGTGCATAAATAAGAGATAACTTAACCATTAAGGTTCATTTCTCTTCTCCTCATCCACCAAGCCACATTTCTTCTCCTTCTTCCTCCTTCTAGCCGAACCCCATAGGAGGGGTTTTCTTTGGGAAAAAGTCCACAAGAAGTCCACTCCTTCAAGATCCAAGATTCTTGTTCAAGGTTACAAAGGCTAGAGGTGGTTAAAAAGCAAAAAGGTCTTCATCCTTCTCCCAAATCTAAGGTCTAAAACCAAGATACTCTAAGGTAAGACTCCCTCACCTGTGATATGATAGTTCTCTTTGATGTTTACCATATTATGAAGTTTCGTTTAGATTTTATGTTGAGAAAAACCCATGATCCTTGTTTGAAACTTTCGGCCACCATATGTTTGGGGTTCAAAAATAATGTTAAAAATATCTCCCATGTTTTCTCATGATGAATATAGGTTAAAAATATGATTTGGAGAATTTTTGGAGTACCCTAGTACCCTTAGGGTTTTCGGCCACCACCATGATCCCATGGTTAGGGTTAGATCTAACCCTTCAAGTGTATGGCTTGTATATTCTCATGATACAAGGGAGGTTGAGGATGTTTTATGTGAATTTTCACATGGCCTAGAGACCCTACAAGTTTCGGCCAAGATGGATAATAGGGCAACAAGTTAGGGCTTACTTCAAGTAAGGGTCCCAAGGGCTCCTATGGTATGATATGGAAGGTGTTAGGTGTTTAATTAAAATTTTTATGAATTTTCCATGGACCCATGGCCCATGTAGGTTTCGGCCAGCCCTAGGAAGAAGGGTTAGGAGTTAGGGTTAACCCTAAGCATGAGCCCTAATGGCCTCCTATGGCTTTATAAGTGATGTATGGTCTCTTTTTCCTTACCTTATGTTACCCCACATGTCATTTGAATGATGGAACTTTTCCTTACATGTTTCAGCCAAGCTAATTGATTGGGGTTTAAGTGGAGTTAGGGTTTCAAGAATGAGGGTTTATGGCTTATTATGATGTATAGGTACAAGCATGTGGTAGAAATTATGTTACCTTTAACCCTAGCCTTAGGGGTTATAGTTCATGTTTGATATGGTTATATTGGATGTCATGCTTATCTTATGTATCATGATCATGCAAGTTAGATGAATTAGGAGAATGGTCTATGTGAATATGTCATGTTTTATGAATATAATGCAATCATGCAAGCTCTATGAATTAGGATGATGGTTTAGGTAAACACGTCATGTTCTATGAATACAATGCAATGCTTATCTTATGTACTATGATTATGCAAGTACTATGAACAAGAATGATGTTTTATGTAAGCATGTCATGTTATGAATGATGATAAGGTTTATGTCTTTAAGGCATAATGAAGATAATGCTATGAATGTCTTATGAATGATGAAACATGCAAAGTTATTTTACTTTATGAATGGGCTTGTACCGGACCGAAGTATGGGTCCAAGGGATGGCACCTTAAGAACGTCCCGGTTTTGGACTACCGACTATGCTGTCCACGGTTCTGGCACTACTGAAGCTGTGCAACAGGGATGGGTACCTTAAGAACGCCCCGGTTCTGGACTACCGACTATGCTGTCCATAGTTTTTGGAACTACCGTATATGTTGTTCCTACCCTAGTAGGTCGGGGCTCGCTACCTCGTATTTACTTAGGGATGCGCGCTTATGATGTATGTATGTGGTACAAGCCGGGGACCCCCAATGATGTTATGATTATGTTAAATATTTAAAAGTATGGTTTTAAAAGTAAGCATCCTTATGTACATGCATTTGACTCATACATTCATTCATGCTATGCATTATGCTAAAATAATAATGTTTTTATGCTTATGATTCATGGTTGAGAATTATGCATGATGGTAAAAGTCTTATGTTTATATTTAGGTTAAGAAGTTGGCCAGATGCTATGATAGAAATCATGCCATGTTAATTATGTTTTTATGTTTATATGTATGTCATGTATTATGCCATGTTAATTATGTTTTCATGTTTATATGTATGCCATGTATCATGCCATGTTAATTATGTTTTATGTTTATATGTATGTCATGTATCATGCCATGTTAATTATGTTTTATGTTTATATGTATGTCATGTATCATGCCATGTTAATTATGTTTTTATGTTTATATGTATGTCATGTATCATGCCATGTTAATTATGTTTTTATGTTTATGTGTATGCCATGTTTAGATATTGTTAAGGATGGTTGATGTCTTATGCTTATGATTCATGCTAAGCACCAAGTTATGTTAATGTTTTGTGTGCTTATGTTTAAGTGACGAATGGTTTTAGTGAGTAAGAAAGAGTCTTACTAAGCCTATGTGCTTATAGTCTTATTTCCTTATACCGCAGATCAAGCAAGAGGACAATAGGGGGAAGCAGCAGGGGGGACAAGAATATGTGTGTGGTAGTGACTTGGCCAAGGAAGAGATACATTTACAAGTCTTATGCTAAAACCTTACGTTTGCTACTTATGTGCTTACTGAATGACTTAGGTGACTTTATGACATGATGTTAAGTATGATATGATGTTAAGTATGCTATGATGCTAAGTATGATGTTACTATGCTAAGTTCCATGTCACCATGTTAGGAAGGATAGATAGGTGCATGTATATGTAAGATTTAAGTATTCTGCTATCTTACGATGTTCACATGCCCCTAAGTATGTTAGCGTAACGCCGTTTTTAAAAAAAACGGGCATTACAGAAAAGTTGGGTGATGACATCAATGTTCCACCTCCCTATGATCGCGAGGATTTCGACTATTGGAGGATGCGGACAAAGACTTGGTTCGTCATGGATTGGAACTACATGATTGCGCTTGAAGAACCATTTGAAGTTCTAAAGAATAAGCACAGGAAAAAGCTCCGACCAAGATATTGGAATAAGGAGCAACAAGCACAATAAAAAACAAACGAAATTGTAATTTCAATTTTGCTTAATATTTTGCCTAATGATATAATTAGTGGTGTAGGTGAATACACAAGTGCACACGAGTTATGGAACAAGATGGTGTCATTCCATGAAAACCCTACACAAGCTCAAGAAGTGGAAGAGATCAAGGAAATGAGCTCAATGGTCCAAGAAGAGGAGAATGACCAATCGGATGAAGAAAGAAGTTCAACATCCGAAGAAGAGGAGAAAGAGGAAAAAGAAATAGAGGCATCTATCTCCTCAAGTGAAGTGGCACAAGAAAGTGAAATATGATCCACTTCATCAAGGGAAGAAGAAGAGGTCTCCACTTCAAGAATTGAGGGGGAGGAGAGACCACTTTTAATACTGAAGCAAGAAGAAGCTTCCACCTCCACTAAAGCAAAGTCAAAGGAGTACATAATTTGCTTTGGGTGCAATCAAAAGGAACACTATAAGGACAAGTGTCCATTGGGTAAGAAAGAGGAGGTAAACCCTAAACTCAATTCAAATAGTTTGAAAACTAACATGAGTTGTAGGGATGGAACAAAGAAGGATAAGAAGCATATAAGGTGCTTCACATGTGGTGAGCTAGGACACTACCACACAAAATGCTCAAGAAAAGGCGAATTCAAGAAATTAGAGCATTTGAGAAAATCAGAAAAAAAAAACTCACATCTAGGGGAGCTACAAGGGTAAGGGAGGTAATACCTAACTTTAGAGTTAATTCAAATTTCCCCATGCATGTTAGAAATAATGTCAATTATTTACCCATGCATAACTTCAGATTTAAATATCATGATAGGAGTAGGGTTAATAATGTAGATCAAAACCCTAGGAAAATCATGCATCATGATAAATCCAAGACCATTAGACTTAAGGACTAAGGCAATAACCGCAAGAAGGAGAGACACATGCCTAGGATCGGTGGGTCTAGGAGGGTCCAAGGTGGACATGTTGATTCTAGGTTTAAGAACCTAGAAAGGAAAAATCAAGCTTTAAGGGCAAAGCTTGATAAATTAGAAAAGATCCTAGAAAGATTCACTATTGAATTTAAGGGTTTAGGTATGGTGTTGGGTGGTCAAAACCCCAACAATGATAGATCGAAGTTAGGATACCGGTCTAAGTTCTCCGATGCCAATGAAAAGAAGTATGTTAGGGAAGCATATAACTATGGCAAGGAGGGGAAGTCCAAAAATGGCAAGGGGATGTCATTTAAAAGCAAAAAGAAGGTCTTAACTAAGGACAAGGGGTCCAAGGTTAAGTAGGTTAAGGTTGTAGACCAAGAGTCACCGGAGGTACACCGGTGTGGTCTGGCATTTGTTGAGTCACCTAGGGAGGTGGCTAAGGCTAAGAGCTCAAGGGGGAGCACTAGAAGCCAAGTTGGGACCCATGGTCTTTGGATCCCGGGAGGATTTCTCTCGGAAGTCTAGATGGGTCATGATGTGTGCCAAAGGATGTGGAGATGGATTTGAAGTCTTAATCCTAGGGATTTGGCATAATAGATTTGAGTTTCATGCATGAAAATATGACATTGGGGTCATATAGCATGAAAGATGATTTTTGATGTATAAATACCATATAAACAAATGCTAGGGATGCATTATGGTTTGGTATAGACAGAGACATCAAGAGGAGGTCAAAACTAGGACTTTAAATCAAGGTTCAATTGAATCATTTAGCTAGTTTTGAGTTTTGTGTCAATCTTGAGAATGGTGATAGATATATATTTGAATATATTTTTCCCAAGTAGGTATGGGTACCACAAACCTCTCTACAAAATTTGGGAATTTTTGGAGATTTATGAAATTTTTGGTGCATTTCTGAATTTGGGTCAGAAATACTAAAATTGGGATTTTCAGGGTGTCAGTCGACTGAGACAGAGGGCAGTCGACTGGTAAAGACTGATTTTGGTGTTCCAGCAGTCAAAAGGTGTCCAAATGATAAAACAAGTGTGTAATCTTATGGGAGGTTAGTACACTGTGTTTATGATCATTAGAGGTTAAAAGATCCAATAAGAGAGAAGTTGTTGGAATCTTTTTTATGTATGGCAAAGGGGGAGAAGTGTTGGGTTTAAGTGGGAAACCAAACACGCCTTTGCAAGAAATCCTAGGTCAAGGGGGAGCTTAGGTTGAGGGGGAGCATTGTTGCTCATTTGGTGGTGTAATTAAGGGGAACCTTGGAGAGGTTCTTAAAAAGCCTTTGTATGTCCAATATAGGGGGAACCTTGGAGAGGTTTCAAAAAGTCTGGTTTGGCAAAAGTCCTAAACTCTTGGGGAGGTTAGGTGTGGGGATGCCTTGTGATAGGATTCATGCATATTTGCTATTTGTTTTCCCTAACTTAAATGTATTGCCAAACATCAAAAAGGGAGAGATTGTTGGAGCAATCTATGGTCCGATGTGACCATGTGTTTTGATGTTTGGGCAAAGGGTTTAAGTTAGGTTCACCCTTGTATTTGATATGTGTATTTGAGTGTGTAGGTTTGTAGGATATACATAGACTTGGTTGGACGTCTTCGGGTACGATGAAGGGTGGCATGGAGGTAAGCCATGGGCTTGTATGCTCATCCGAGGGACCATGGATAAAGCAGGGATGATGAGCCGAGGGAAGCAGACTTCGAGGCATACGTGAAGGATGACATGAAGGTAAGCCGAGGGCTTATGTGTGCATCTGAGGGACGAGGGCCAAAGTCGAAGAGGGCTTGAAGGCAACAGGTCGAGGGTGCTGGAGCAAGAACGATGAGCTGAGGGAAGCAGACTTCGAGGCATGCGTGAAGGATGGCATGGAGGCAAGCCGAGGGCTTGTGTGTGCATCTGAGGGACGGGAGCCAAAGTCAAAGAGGGCTTGATGGCAAGATCAAGGCTGTTGGATAAAGATTCAAGCAGGTCGTGAGAGGTCGAGTGCTGAGGGAAATGTACTCGAGAAATCCTAGGGTTTGAGTGCTGAGAAAAATATTCTCGGGGAAGGGAAACCTTAGGTGTAGAAGTAGATCAGTCGACTGATGCCAGGGCAGTCGACTGGTGTATACCACAGAAAGATCAGTCGACTAGTAATGGACCAGTCGACTGGTGGTCAGTCTACTGCCCCTGGAGCAGTCGACTGGTGGTGGCTCAGATTTGAACGTTAAGCTGTAACGATCGAATTTGAGTAGGACCAGTCGACTGGTAACAGTCTTCTCAGCCTTGAGCACTATTTAAAAGGGCTCAGTTTTGGCTGAGAGTTCTTAACGAAATTGGCTCTGGTTAAAGGTCAATTAGTAGTCTTTGTGCTCAGGAGTGTTGTCCGGATTGTGGCGAGGTTTCTCCACCCACAAGGAGCTACACGAGCTAGCCGGAGGTCTTCCGGGGAGTCATCCACCGACGGATCGGGATCGTCCACCTTACGAACAGCCGTGGAGTAGGAGCTTTATCTCTAAACCACGTAAAGGTGACGTGTTAGCGATTGTTTGATTTTGTTATTAGTATTTCCGCTTACGCACGCTAACATTGTAGGAAGAAAAATCGAGAGTTGCTATTCACCCCCTCTAGAAAACGGTAAGATCCTAACATGGCGTATATGATAGACCTTATAGCAGATGTATAAGGAATCTGATCCATGCGATTCCTCTCCTCCTTAGAAGAGGGGCATTGAGTCTTCGAAAGATTCACACCATGTGACATCGGCAAAAATCCTTTCTTGGAATTCTACATAGTCAAACGATTAAGCATCTTGTCAATATATGTACTCTAACTTAGGGCAAGAAATCTGTTAGATTTATCTCTATAGATCTTGATGCCTAAAATGTAGGTTGCTTCACCTAAGTTCTTCATTGAGAAATAATTCCCAAGTCATGTCTTTACAGACTGTATTGAAGGGATATCATTTCCAATGAGGAGTATGTCATCTACGTACATGATTAGGAAGATAACTGTGTTCCCACTAACCCTCTTGTACATACAAAGTTCATCTTTATTCATGATGAAATTAAACACTTTAATTGCATCATCGAATTAAAGATTTCAACTTCGAGAAGCTTGCTTTAGCTCATAAATAGACCTTTGCAACTTACATATCTTTTCAATATTCTTTGGATCTATAAAACCCTCAGGTTGTGTCATGTACACATCCTCGAGTATATTTTCATTCAGAAATGCAATTTTGAAATCCATCTGCCAGATTTTATAATCATAGTAATCTGTAATAGCAAGCATAATCCGAATATACTTAAGCATCGCAACTGGTGAAAATGTTTCGTCATAGTCTATACGATGAATCTGCTTAAACCCTTTAGCTACTAGTCACCCTTTATAGGTATGCATAACACCATCCACATCAGTCTTTCTCTTAAAGACCCACTTACACCCAATGGGTTTGATCCCCACAGGTGGATCAACCAAAGTCCAGACTTGGTTAGTGTACATGAATTTCATTTCGGACCTCATAGTCTTTAGTCATTTCTCAGAATCTGTGCTCATCACAGCCTCCTGATAAGATGTTGACTTGTTCAAATCAACAAGTATAACATCATCGTGCTCAGACAAGAAAAATGAGTATCTCTCAGGTTGACGATGTATCCTATCAAATCTACGTAGAGGTTGGTATACTTGAACAGATTGTTGCTTCATAACTTCTTGTGTAACAAACTCATGATCCACAACACTTTGTGGTGTCTGTTCAATTTCCATCGAGGTCTCAGTACTATTTTCTACATCTTGAATTTCTTCAAGATTGATTTTACTTCCACTAGTTTTTCTAGAAACAAACTCTCATTCTAGAAAAATATCATTTCTAGCGACAAACATTTTGTCTTGTGTGAGATTGTAAAAGTAATATTCCTTCGTTTTCATGGGATATCTTACAAAATAACACTTATCATATTTGGGTCCTAATTTATCTGAGACTTGACGTCGAACGTAAGCCTCATAACCCCAAATCTTCATAAAGGACATCTTAGGACTCTTCCCCATCTATATTGTATATGGTGTCTTTATGACAACTTTAAATGAAATTCGATTAAGTGTGAAAATAACTCTCTAGAGCAAATCCCTAGAAGAAAGTAGGAAGATTTGTGTAACTCATCATTGATCTTGTCATATCTAATAAAGTAGGATTTTTTTCTCTCGGATACACCATTCCACTGTGGTATTTCAGGTGGAGTAAGTTGAGATAAAATCCCACACTTAGCCAGATAGTCACAAAACTCTTGGCTAAGTTATTCACCACCTCGATCTGATCGAAGCATCTTAATACTTTTGCCAAATTAGTTTTGCACTTCATTCATGAATTCTATGAACTTTTCAAAGGATTCCGATTTGTGTTTCATGCGATACGCATAGCTAAATCTACTGGCATCATCAATAAAAGTAATGAAGTACTGATAGTCTCCTCTAGTTGCTACATTGAAAGGGCCACAAACATCAGTATGTATGAGTCCTAACAAGTCAGTAGCTCTTTCGCCGTGTACACTAAAAGAAAGCTTGGTCATTTTGCCTAGAAGACAAGATTTGCATATCTCATATGATTTAAAATCAAATGATTCTAGAAGCCCATCCTTATAGAGCTGTGATATGCAACTGTCATTTGTGTGACCCAAGTGACAATGCCAGAGATATACTTGGTTCAAATCATTAGGTTTGAACTATTTGGTATTTATGTTACAGATTGAGTTTTCAAAGTCTAGAATATAGAGTATATTCATTAAAGGTACACTACAATAGAACATATCATTTAAAAGTATAGAATAAGATTTATCCTTTATTATAAATGGAAAACCCTTTTTGTCTAAAAAAGAAACAAAGATAATGTTCTTAGTTAATGCAGACATAAAATAACACTTCTTAAGTTCTAAAACAAGCCTAGTGGGCAAAGATAAGGAATATGTTTCTACAACTATAGCAATAACTTTCGCGTCATTGCCTACTCGTAGGTCCATATCGCCCTTTGTCAACGGTTTAGTCCTTCTTATGCCCTGCACATTGGTACAAATGTGATGTATAACTTGTATCTAATACCCATGACAAAGAAATAGAGAGATTGACATCTATAACATATATACCTGAGGTAGAAGTCTCACTCTTTTTTTTTAACTTCTTCCAAGTAGAGTTTGCAGTTCCTTTTCCAATGTCCGGTCTCACCATAGTGGAAGCAAGTCTCTTCCTTATGCACCTCACCTTTGGATTTTAGCACAGTAGTCTTGGCCTTGCCTTTAGCTTGAGTCTTATCCTTACTTTTTGGCTTCCATTTACTTTTGCCCTTTTATACCATCAGTACGGTACTAGGCTTAGTCTTCTTGAGATCAAGTTCAACAATTCTTAACATGTTGAGCATCTCAGGCAATGCTTGTTAATTTCATTCATGTTGTAGTTCATGATAAATTGACTATACCCTTTTAGCAACGATTGTAGAATAAGGTTAGTGATCAATTCTTGGCCAACTAAAAATCCTAGTCTTTCAAGGTTCACAACATACCCAATCTTTTTGAGTACATGAGTCCCTACAGGAGTTCTTTCTTACATCTTAAATGCAAATAGGGTTTTAAACACCTCAAACCACTCCTATCTAACTTGCCCTTGATATAATTGTTTAAGGTGCTCAACCATATCGTGAGCAACCATGTTCTTATGTTACTTCTGAAACTCAAAGTTCATAGTGGTAAGCATGAGGCATGACACATCCAGTGTATCATCTTGATACTTCTTATAAGCAACTTTTTCCACACAAGTAGCGGTAGTGGTAGGTGCTTCTGGAAGGGGTTACTCTAGGACGTATAATTTTTGTTCTTGCTTGAGGACGATCTTCAGGTTTCTGTACCAATCCAGGAACTTAGCTGTCACGCCCCGAGACCAGAGGAGTCGCTAATCCAATATAAAATCAGACAACATCTCCCCTATATGACGGACAATTTAGACATTCATACACACCACGCAATATCATAATTGGCCTCAGGCCTTAAAGCAAGAGATATATCATAAAGAAGTGAATGCATCACGGTAATAAAATCATAATACTCACCTAAGTTGCCCTCCAGGTAGGAGCGTAGCAAAACGGTACACATAAAGTCAAATAGAGGACTCAAAAATATAATACCGCATCAAATGCAACACAATATAAGTCCATGACAGAAATAGACAATACAGACCAAAAAAATGCTATAAAAGAAACAAAAATATGCGGAAACACCCAAAATTGGAGTCGCAGAGACCTGGGACTGGCAACTGGGCTCCCCTTGACGACCTATCAACCTGAAAACAAAATTATTGTGGCGGGTAGTGAATCCAAGTGGTCTCTGCAGGTATAGAGAAAGATATGCATGACATAGCTGAATAAGCTATACTGGAACAACATGATACAGTCTCAACAGAAATATCAGAATATAAATAACTGAAATTACTAAATGAATGTACATACCATAAATTAGCTTATCCTGATCATAAAAGGGATCGTATCATACGAGCAGGTGCAAGGTCATCAAACCAAACATATAGTATCTCCTGTATGTGCATGTCAAACATATGCAGCAAACAAATACAACAATCACAATCAAATGCATAATGCATCATATGCACATGATGTAATGACATGGTCACGCCTTATGCTAGTCAAGCCACCGAGACATGTTATATGTGTCAGTCGAGTGGGTAGAGCTGTGACATTGTACGCACTCTGTCATCACTGCTCCTGAGTGACCGAGTGGACAGGATGTTAGTGGAGCTATCACTCCGCCCCATGTACATATGGGGGGAAATATCTCTCTCATCTCCTCTGGTCTATGGAAAGAGGAGGGATCCCTGCTTGCTATCACGCTTCGAAACCACTACCCATAAGTGGCTGAGCAGAGCAATACAAAGCAAATGCACACACACAATGATATCCACTAACCCATGAGTGGTCGTGTACATATCATGTAGCAGACATCAGACTCAACCACAAGGGAGTCGTTGATCGTCG
This sequence comes from Boesenbergia rotunda, assembly GCA_024364735.1. Classification (NCBI taxonomy): domain Eukaryota; kingdom Viridiplantae; phylum Streptophyta; class Magnoliopsida; order Zingiberales; family Zingiberaceae; genus Boesenbergia; species Boesenbergia rotunda. The sequence goes on along the minus strand of JAGFNQ010004127.1, from coordinate 335,202 downwards.
GCATGCAACAATGCAGGGATGGTGCATAACTCTAACACATGCAACCCCTACCAGGTCATCAATACATAACTCAACCTAACATGCACAGGTCGAACACATGTATTATAACCTAATCATCATACATCTAGATACACATGTTGGTGCAGAAAGCACCAAAGTCAAACCTGTGTTTTGATAATGGCAACGGGATTCAAAAGTTAAGTCTTAGTTGTAATCTAACATGTCACTCTAGTGTGCAGGGTAAAAAGTCCTAGCGAAGGACTGCTAGGCATTGGCGAAGGAATGCCAGGGTAAAAAGCCCTAGCGAAGGACTGCTAGGCGCCAGGCGAAGGATAGCTTGGGACTGAAGCCCTAGCGAAGGAATGCTAGGCACCGGGCGAAGGACAGCTCGGTATCCAAGACCTGGCAAAGGACCACCAGGCAAAAGTCCAACCAAAGGAGCGGTTGGCATCATGTACATTCTCCCGAGAGGAGTAGGTGAGGACGCGTTCCCCGTCGAGGGAACAGTAGGCGTCGGTTCGACCTAGGGTTCCATTTTGGAGACCCAAAGTCAGAACCAAGACAGCTAAGGCTGTATAAACTAACAATTTATTGTTTCATTGTGTTTTAGACTAACCCTGGATGCAGGACCGAAGGAACGTGTGTCTGCAGCTCAGAGAGCCTCAAAGGAACGAGGCAATAGCTGACCAGGGCGCCCGGAGTGTACCGGGCGCCCCCATGGTGAACACAAAACACAAGAAAGCAAAGCAAGCTTCGACAGTTCAACTCCCGGGCGCCCCCGTGCTCCCGGGCGCCCCCGCTGCTCCCGGGCGCCCCCAGCTCTCCGGGCGCCCCGCCTGTCGCGGGCGCCCCCAGTGCCAGCTGCCGAAGCACCCCCTCGCGAAGCCAAGAGGATGAAGGCTTGACCCGGTCAACCCGGGCGCCCTGAGCGCTCCGGGCGCCCCGGTCAAAACTAATCCCGATTTTGAAGGGATCAGATGTTGACCGCGCTGGAGACGGATCGACCGCCACGTGGGGGGGCGCCCCCGACGTCCCGGGCGCCCCCAGGCCCTATATAAAGGGCCCTCGACCCCAAGATTCAAATAACACTTTCAAACAACGCTTCTACGCTCTTCTGCTCCCGCGCTCTGCTCCGGAAACCTCCCGACACGAGACTCAAGCGCCGACGATGTCCTCCCGCTCCAAAAATACCATCTACTTCGGACGTCGGTAACGAAGAGCTATTTTAGTTTACTGTACTGAATTCTGTAAAATCTTTTGTAAACTATTTTTGCAACATATAGAATTGCCCGCAGAAAACGGTCAACGACCGTGGGCCTTGGAGTAGGAGTCGACCTAGGCTCCGAACCAAGTAAAACCACCTGTGTCTGTGTGTTTTTAACTTTAATCTTCCGCTACGCATTCTCTCTTCAAATCCGAACGATTTTTGATATTCACCCCCGCTCGGTTCTCTCGATCCAACAAGTGGTATCAGAGCGGGGAAGTTCAAACTTGGTGCAACCACCAGTTTGAAAATTTTTCGGATTTTTATTTTTTTTCTCGTTCGAATTTTCTTTAAATATTTCGTTCGAATTTTCTTTTTCCCGTTAATCGAGGTTGGTGCAACACCCCTCGTCATTTCATTTTATTCATCCCACACTACTAATCCAAGACCTAGTCTTGGGAAGTTTTTTTTTGGTTTTTTTTAGATTAAATGGCCATGCAAGAAGGATTTAGCACCGTCAGACCTCCACTTTTCAGTGGAGAAGACTTTTCCTACTGGAAAAGTCGAATGGAGGTCCACCTAAAAACTCAGGTGGACATGTGGATCATCATCCAGTCCGGACTGGAGATTCCCAAGAACACTGAAGGAGTACCTCAAAGCTACTCAGAATGGGACACCGCTCTGAAGCGCAAAATAGAAGCCGACGCAAAGGCGACTCAGACCCTACAATGCGGTTTAACAAAAGAAGAGCTGAACCGAGTGGGCCCCTTCAACAGTGCAAAGGAGCTGTGGGCAAAGTTGATCGAACTGCACGAAGGAACATCAGACACCAGGATCAGTAAGAGAGACCTGTTCCTAAACAAACTCTACACCATCAAGATGGCCGACAATGAAACAACAGCCCAACTCCACGCACGAATCCAAGAATTGATGAACGGTCTTCACACTATAGGTCACAAGGTCGAAAATCGTGACCTAATAAGGTATGCCCTAAATGCTTTCCCTAGAAATACCTTGTGGGCATCTATGGTAGATGCATACAAGGTTTCAAGGGATCTCTCTAAAATTAAATTAGATGAATTGTTTTCTGAGTTAGAACTTCATGAACAAACTAACTACAATATGGCCGAAAAAGGAATTGCCTTTGTTGCAGGAAAAATTGGAAGATCGACAAAGAAGAAACCTCAACCTGAACCCGAGTCCAACTCAGACTCAGACGCAGAAGATGAAGAAGGAGATCAATCTGAGCTGGTCCGACTGGCCCGAAGCTACTATAAAAAATTGAAAAACCAAGTCAACACACGGAGGACAAGCCGAAGAAAGGACGAACCAGCTGAACCCGCGAATAACAAAAACAAGCCCAACGTAACCTGCTACGAGTGCAAGAAGAAGGGGCACTACAAGACAGAGTGTCCAAACCTAAAGGAGAACAAAAAGACAAGAAGAAAGAAAGCACTCCAAGCAACCTGGGACGAATCTTCATCAGAAGAAGAAGAAGAAGAACCCCAGTTAAACCTATTAGCGCTGACCGCTTCAGAAGAAGTCGAGACCGAGTCAGAGTCAGAAAAGGACGACGGCAGACTAACCTTTTCAGAAGACGGCGAAATCAAGGTAAGCGGTTTCAATAAAAGTCAATTGAACGAACTTATTTCCTATCTTTCTCGAGATTTGGCGAAAGCCAAACTCCGAGTCGAATCTCTCCGATAGGAAGTAAAACTCCTGAAAGAGGGAGCTGACTCTAAATCCTTAGCCGAGAAAGTTCAAGAAGGAACTCCTACTCAAGTTGAAAAACTTGAGAAAGAGAACTCCTCCCTGAAAACTCAGGTTAAGGATCTTAGAGCGGCCTTAGAACGATTCACTTCTGGTTCCAAGGGTCTTGACATGATTCTTGTAAAACAGAAGTCCGTTCTAAATCGATCCGGACTTGGCTATAGAACCAAATCCCGACAAAGATCTTACTTTGATGTACTGAATCAGTCCAGAAGTAAAGTTCAGGCATGGATACCTAAACTGTGCCTGAACAAACCAACTGGATCAAATCAGTATTGGATCCCTAAAGACAAGATTCACATCTTGCCTAATTATTATCGTGGCTATAGTCCAGGGGGAGCCAAATTAAAAACTATTTTTATTGTTAAATAGAATTTAATTCTTGCAATTTGCCTGATTGATTGTTTATTTAAACTTATGTAATTTACCATGCTTAGACTTAGGTTAGTATAAGGACAGAACAAACTTAACTGAAACTTGAAAACATAGTATTGGGTAGAGGTGAGATGATAGTACGTTAGGGAAACCAATTCTAATAAGATCAAGTTCACTTGGTCTCTTTAGACTGGTGAAACTAGCCGAAGCTACCGATCCAAAATCCAAACTAGTTAGACCAGAACTTTTTCAAAGATTAATTTTGAAAATGAAACTTCATTAAACGGCTTTGTCAAGGAAAGGGTTGATGATCCAATAAGGCTACGGCCAAAGAAGGCCTAGTGCCTCGCCAAGACCTGGAAGCCAATTTTTGAATTTCAAATTCAAATTACTTTTTGTAAAATTCAAATCTAACACAATTTTCAGTTAAGTATAGATTCAAACATTTCCCTTCAAAATAAAATTGAAATGTTTTCAAAAATTAAGTTTTCAAAATAAATAATGATTTTTTTAACCCTGTCTCACGAAACCTATAAGGCTAACATGATTGAAAATCCTAGATTGGGTGAGACTGTAAGAATAAACTCAATTATAATTACTTTAATACCTATATTGTAGTCAAATTGGTCAAACCATGGTCAACATAGTCAAACCATGGTCAAAGCAGTCAAACCATAGTCAAACCATGGTCAAACCGATTAAACCATGGTCAAACACAAAACTTGTCTCTTCGCTACAGTCCCGGGCGCCCGTGACTCCTCGGGCATCCCCACCCCACCTTTTTTCTTTTTCCCTAGGCAAAAAGCTGCCTCTGCCTTTGACCAGGGCGCCCGAAACCACGCGGGCGCCCCCATCGCTCTCAATGCAGCAAAAGCTGCAAAAGCAGCCTGATGAGGGCGCCCGGGCTGTCCCAGGTGCCCCCAACCAGTCTATGACACTGCCTTTGGCAGTAACCACTGACCAGGGCGCCCGGAAGCTCCCGGGCGCCCCCGTTGATCTGCCTATATAAGGCACCCGAATTCCCCTCTCTTCCCACACCAAACTCAACTTCCTTCTTCACTTCTTTCCCTCCAAGGAGATCTTGCAAGTCCTCATCCTCAACCATGCCTCCCCGAGCTGCCCGGTATAATTCTTATTTATTTTTATTGCATTTAAATTTATTTTTAATGCAATATCTTCATGCTTCCTTTAATTTCCTTAACTTAGAAGACGCCGACCAAACCCAGCCAACCCCGGTGCCGAACCAAGTCCTGACCCTAGATTCCCTACCCTAGATTTATGCAATAAGTTTGCTCAAACCATTTACAAGCCTATTAAAACAAGTTATCTTAATAGGCACTTCTTTACCCAATCATGCCCCGTAGCCATGAATATTATCAACTTCTATCAATTAGATAATCTTGTCTTCTGCACTCATACAATTAATGAATTCTTATGTGCAGAATTCTACAATAACATAATTCGACAAGATAATCTCATGTTTCACACTACTGTCCAAGGGATACCTCTGACTATCACCCCTACTTTGTTGAACCGATTCCTTGGACTACGACCCTCTCAGTCCACATTTTGCTGCTATCCACCTAGGAATCCTCCATTTGACCCTCCCTATTCTCACATTACCTTAGACACTATCCACGCCTACTTCTATAGGGAAGCTAGACTCCTCGCAAATAGACGATTCCAAGCCGTTGACCTTCAGGCACAGGACTATGCCCTGTACAGAGTCCTGGTCCGCTGTATCCTACCACTCTCCACTAGAGATCTCGGGACCATGCGACCCTTTCATGCCTTTCTTTTGTATGCCCTAGTCCATCACCTTGACATAGACATTGGACTACACATGTTTCATACTATTCTACATGCGTCCAGTGTCACGACCCAGGGACGAGTGCGTACTCCATTCTGCCACATTATCACCTCTCTCCTTCATCACCACGGTCGTGACATAACCGTGGGTGAAATAACCGCTATGACTGACTTTGATGAAATAGGATTTAGGAACTTTTCGTTAGCGGGTCTAGAGGTATCGGCCACCAGGGTTCTTAGTTGGAGACGACAGCAGGCCGGGGCTCCAATCGACTCAGACAAGGAGGTCGACGTCGACATTGGAGGCATTGCTGCAGCAGCCCGAGCACACATAGACGAGCCCGCTCCACCGACACTCTACGAGAGAGTGACACATTTAGAGACACAGGTTCAGAGTCTCCGAGAGGAGGTCGAGGCCTATCACATCGAGCAGATGGACGCTCGTAGAGCCGATCGAGAAGTGGTTGATGCACGATTCATTGAAATGATGGCACGATTCGATTCATGGCAGCCTGGCCCATCTGATCATCCCGGTCCCTCGTCCTAGATTTGCTTAGTATTGTACCAGTACCTATTTGACTGCCCCTACTCAGTAGGGTTGACTTATGTTTGACTGTATGACTGTGTTGACTATTCTATGTTGACTAGCTTATGAGTACTGGTTTCTTGTCTATTCAGCAGTTAGGATTGTGCTCTGTAGAATAAATTAACTCTACTATTGATTTTTTTACTGCTTTACTTGATTTAAAAATCAGTTTCTAAAAATAGAATTTTGAAAAACTGTTTTACTAATTTCAAAATCAGTTTGTTTTAAATCTCTTTCGACTTAGTTTTCTTTCAAAACTACCCCCTTTCAAAACTAGGGTTTTTTTCGCAAATGGACTTAGCTTAGGCCCTAACCCTAGAACTGCATGCACCTATATATTTAGAAGCCAGCATCTCACAAGCACCTTCGGGTACTTTTGGTTGATAACCTAGAAAGGGTTGAGATGCTTAGGTCTTTGCCTTAATTCAAGATGCTTTAAGTCAGTGCATCTGCAGTAATTGGGGCACTAAATATAACTTATACAGCAATCAAGTTAAGTGTCAAGTTTAGAAAATCTAACTTGAACAGAAACAATTAACTTGACTAACTCTAGCGAAAACTACTGCTTATAACAGTTAGTAAGTAGCTAAATGGGTTAGACAGGTCCCTACAAGAGAAAATCAACTGATTTGGTCTAAATCTTGGTTCAGTACAGCAAAATCATACGAATATTTTTTATGAAAGTCATTTCTTTTATGCAATTTAATTTCTGCAATATCTATCTGTTTTTGATATATGGCAAAGGGGGAGAGATAGGAAAGGAGAGAGTTAAAAAAAAATTTCAAACTCTCAAAATTTTTTTTCAAAAAGTTAGCTACTTTTCAAAGCTTTTCAAAACCTTTCTAGAAGTACTTAAGTTTTGTGTTTTAAAAAATCCTATTAAGTACTTAAGTTTATTAAGTACTAAGTTATTCAAAAGTACTAAGTTTTTATAAGTACTTTAAGCTTAAGTTTTTCAAAACTTCCATAAGTACTTTAAACTTAAATTATTTCAGAATTTACTAAGTACTTAAATTATTTCAAAATTTACTAAGTACTTAAATTATTTCAAAATTTACTAAGTACTTAAATTATTTCAAAATTTACTAAGTACTTAAATTATTTCAAAATTTACTAAGTACTTAAATTGTTTCAAAGTTTACTAAGTGCTTAAGTTTTTCAAATCCTAATAAGTAATTAACTTAAAGTTTTCAAAACTTTTTAGTACTTTAAACTTAAGGCTTCAAATTTTCTGTAAGTACTCTAAACTCCTCTATGTACTTTTAAAACTTAAGTTATCAAAAGATTTCCAAAGTACCCAAACTTAAGTTTTCGAAGTACAAAATCATTTAAGTAAAGCTTTTTAAACTTAGAACCCCACGAAATTTTGAAAAATCTAGGGGGAGATTCCCTCCAGGGGGAGGGAACAAATTTTTATGTTTTTGATTAAAACTTAACTTTTTGAACTAGGGTTGCCATAAATCAAAAAGGGGGAGATTGTTGGTGCAGAAAGCACCAAAGTCAAACCTGTGTTTTGATAATGGCAACGGGGTTCAAAAGTTAAGTCTTAGTTGTAATCTAACATGTCACTCTAGTGTGCAGGGTAAAAAGTCCTAGCGAAGGACTGCTAGGCATTGGCGAAGGAATGCCAGGGTAAAAAGCCCTAGCGAAGGACTGCTAGGCGCCAGGCGAAGGATAGCTTGGGACTGAAGCCCTAGCGAAGGAATGCTAGGCACCGGGCGAAGGACAGCTCGGTATCCAAGACCTGGCAAAGGACCGCCAGGTAAAAGTCCAACCAAAGGAGCGGTTGGCATCATGTACATTCTCCCGAGAGGAGTAGGTGAGGACGCGTTCCCCGTCGAAGGAACAGTAGGCGTCAGTTCGACCTAGGGTTCCATTTTAGAGACCCAAAGTCAGAACCAAGACAGCTAAGGCTGTATAAACTAACAATTTATTGTTTCATTGTGTTTTAGACTAACCCTGGATGCAGGACCGAAGGAACGTGTGTCTGCAGCTCAGAGAGCCTCAAAGGAACGAGGCAATAGCTGACCAGGGCCCCGGAGTGTACCGGGCGCCCCCATGGTGAACACAAAACACAAGAAAGCAAAGCAAGCTTCGACAGTTCAACTCCCGGGCGCCCCCGTGCTCCCGGGCGCCCCCGCCGCTCCCGGGCTCCCCCAGCGCTCCGGGCGCCCCGCCTGTCGCGGGCGCCCCCAGTGCCAGCTGCCGAAGCACCCCCTCGCGAAGCCAAGAGGATGAAGGCTTGACCCGGTCAACCCGGGCGCCCTGAGCGCTCCGGGCGCCCCGGTCAAAACTAATCCCGATTTTGAAGGGATCAGATGTTGACCGCGCTGGAGACGGATCGACCGCCACGTGGGGGGGCGCCCCCGACGTCCCGGGCGCCCCCAGGCCCTATATAAAGGGCCCTCGACCCCAAGATTCAAATAACACTTTCAAACAACGCTTCTACGCTCTTCTGCTCCCGCGCTCTGCTCCGGAAACCTCCCGACACGAGACTCAAGCGCCGACGACGTCCTCCCGCTCCAAAAATACCATCTACTCCGGACGTCGGTAACGAAGAGCTATTTTAGTTTACTGTACTGAATTCTGTAAAATCTTTTGTAAACTATTTTTGCGACATATAGAATTGCCCGCAGAAAACGGTCAACGACCGTGGGCCTTGGAGTAGGAGTCGACCTAGGCTCCGAACCAAGTAAAACCACCTGTGTCTGTGTGTTTTTAACTTTAATCTTCCGCTACGCATTCTCTCTTCAAATCCTAACGATTTCCGATATTCACCCCCCTCTATCGGTTCTCTCGATCCAACAACACATACAAGTATAACTAGAGTCAATCAATGCAAACATATAGTGACATGCTACTATATCTACGTATACATGCTCGCGCAAATACTATACAGAATCAGATGTCAATAAACGAGACTGTATAGAAGGAAAACAGATCATATTCAAGATTAAGCAACAAGTATCAAGCAGGATAATAAAGGTAGCAGATATAAGGTAAATAAACCTAGTACATCAAAAGTAAATAGTCATGCATAAAGATAAAGTGAATCTAAATAAATAAGCAAGTGGTACCCGCCTCCAAATGGAAGAAATCTGTATGTATAGGGAATCACCTGTCAACTAATCCGCAATAATAATCACAATCAAGACCCTGTATCAAAGGACATATTTAAATAGTTATTAAAAAAAGATAGTAACTAGTTAATAAGTCCCTAAACCATATTAGAGTTACCCTAATTATTTCCTTTTCATTTAATTACATCTAATTAAATGAAAGAGTCCTAATTACCTTGCGTAATTAAGATTAGGTTCATTTTAGGTTTGATCATAATATCATAATCATTTAATTAACTCCACAATTAAATGATTACTTATTAATCAATTCTTTGTATTTAGATTAGCTTAGTATCCAAAGAAGACTAAACTAATCCAAAGATTGAATCCCAATTTAGTCAATGAGGCTCACGGTCTAAGTAGGGGTGTCAATTCGGGTGGGTCGAGTTGGGAATTTTTTTTTTAAACTCCCAACCCGAACCCGATTTCAACCCGAAACGCCCAAACCCGAACCCGACCCGAATAACCCGAAAAAACCGTTCAAAACGTCTTTTTTCGCTATTTTTCTAATAATTCTTCACTTTTATCTCAATACTCCATCATGATCATACTAATATTGATATTAATATACATAAAAATATCTTAATTTTTAAAATAAAATTTGATTTAACCCTAAAAAATCCACTAAACATTAAATTCGAGTCAACTCGAACCCGACCCGAAAATTTTCAACCCGAAACCCTCCAACCCGAACCTGAAAATTTTCAATCCGAACCTGATTTTTTCGGGTCGATTCAGGTTGGGTCATCGGGTCGTGTTGATTTTTGACACCCCTAGGTCTAAGTCACACAAAGGGCACACCAGCACAAGTATCATTCCATTAGTTTAAAACTCATCCCTAATTCACACTCAACTCATTCAACAATCAACATAACCTTTACAGAATTCCAAATCTAATTTGGAAGCTCACAACACACACACACGAGCAAAATTCCTCAAGGTTAAAGCTCACAGCAAAATTGAGGAATCGAATAGAGCCATACCTGATCCTACACACTAATCATAAAGAGCAAATTCAATTGAATCCCATCATTGATACATCCACATTGATCCATGAATAACACCAAACACAGAACCCGGAAATCAGCAAAGGGCACTTCTAATAAAACACATCAAACACAAGAATTCCACCATAGACTTCATTCCAAAACCATAACACAGGCCAATCAAAGATCCACATCAGAAAAATCCGATTCAAGAATCACAAAACGAGATCCCAAGATCAAACTCTTCCAGGCAGCTCATGGCAAAAAAAATCACAAAGCTCAGATCATACTCCAAAGAGAGTCAACCAATCAAAACTAAATCCTAATTACAATCAACCTCCACCGAGAAAGTCAAAGCCAATTTCTCCTTACCTGTTGTGATGGCCGACATAAGCTCCCCTGCGTGAATGGGATGAGTCATCTACCCCAAATGCGTCGCAAAACCCAGCTGGCTGCAAACCATAGACTGATTAAGCTCCCAATAGCTGCTAGACATCACCGACGGCACCCAAATGGCACACAAGTCACCAAAACAACAATCGAAGGCTAAGACCTCCATATCTATCACCTAGTATTGATGCTCCACTTACCCGCGACTGTGAAGATGATCTCGAGTCATCGGCTCAAGAAGATCGTCCAGCTTATGCGGCAATGGACAAAAAGGGTGAAATCCATGATGAGGGCTCAAGGACTCGTAGCCTCGCACACACAAGCGGGGTGGAGGAGATGGGGGAGGTTGCGAGGAAGAAGGCAGGGGAGAGATGGCTCGCGATCAAGCGTTGGTGGCTCCGATCGACAAAGGACGGCGTCGGCTGTGCTTGGCTGCGGGCGAAAGAAAGGGGAGAGGAGGACATATGTGAGGGGATATTTACATATTAGCCCTCGTATTATGTCTAATCCAAACTAAGCCCTTAAGATTTGAGTTTTATTAAATTCTAGGCCCTCAAACTTAGGGTTTAAAGCGGTTTAACCTTCTAACTTCAGGTTGGGTCTTGGAAACCCTAAATCTTTTCCGAAAAATTTTCTGGATCGAGTCTAGAGTGTCATATTTAACATTAGCTCCATTGAGCTTGTCCTTCTCAAGGATAGATCATAGAAAGAGTATTTGATGTATTTAATGACATGGTGAGTTACAACAATAAAATACAGAAATAAGTATCATATCTAAATTATTTAATTAGGTTTTTAATTAAATGATGCTCCCACTGAATCGTAGAGTTTTGGTAGGACAAGTCATGGATGTGGGCAACTATAATTTACCCATACTACTAGCTCCAAACCCAATAGCGATGACATTCACGTGGGACAAGATCCACATTTTACCTCATCTTGAATTAGCTTTGGCTAATCGCCTGAGACTTAGTATAATTTAGATAGGCAATGTTTACCAATTACATCTTATGCAACTCTTGTAAACAAAACTATTTGTTCTTTTGCCCAACTTTTGGGATATGCCTCTAAGTTCTTAATTCAATTGAGGTAACTTAATTAAGTCCCACCCAAAATTCAATAGTCAGACATCATAATTGTTTAGTCACACTCTACAAAGATAAATCGAGTTACTTTGCTTTGGCAAACCCAACTACAATTGATCGAGGTAGTAGTGAGCATCAAACTTTGGTTGGTATATTTAGTCGACTTAATTAAAGATAAAATATTAACTAAGTATGCATCACATACAAACATGACATATATGATCATATAAATATTAAAACATGACATGGTTATGACCCATCTACTACGATCCTCTTAAGCCAATGAAAAGATTGAAAGGTCAACCTAGGGATAACATCTTCTTCAAGTGCTTCCTTCGATCGTCATGTGTCGTCGGTATCATTCTTGTAACTTTATCATCTAGTAGACTAGCACTCCTCGTTTGTACATTACAAATTAAAGAGAACTCGAGTTACATTTGAGTCTAATATATTTTACAACTAGAAATATAGAGGTAAAGGCACGACATATAGGTCATATTATGAATTACAACATGCGCGCACGCACACACACACAAATTCAATCTCATTAGGGTTAAGGGTTATAACCATGCACCATGGCATACAACACATATAATAGATCTGTTGGGTCAATCTATGGTCCGGAGTGACCATGTGTTTTGATGTTTGGGCAAAGGGATTAAATTAGGTTTCTTCCTTGTGTTCTAATATGTGTATGTGAGTGTGTAGGATGTGCAGGTTACACATATGGACTTAGCTGGACGGCTTCGGTACGATGAAGGGTGGCATGGAGATAAGCCGTGGGCTTGTGTGCACCCCGAGGGACCATGGATAGCAGGGATGATGAGCCGAGGGGCGCGGACTTCGAGGCATGCATAAAGGATGATATGGATACAAGCTGGAGGCTTGTGTGCATCTGAGGGACGGGAGCCGAAGACGAAGAGGGCATGAAGGCAACAGTCAAGGTTGCTTGTGAAGAGTCAGCTAAGTCATGAAGGGACGAGAGCCGAGGGAGGAGGACTCCAAGGGCAAGCCGGGAAGTGGACTTCAAAGGGCACACGTGAAGGGTGGCATGGAGGCAAGCCAACGGAAGGCTTGTGTGCGTATCCGAGGGACAATAGCCGGTGGAAGAAGACTTCAAGGGGTAAGCCAAGGGAGTGTACCTGAAGGCACGCGTGGAGGAGGGTCGTTGGAGTGAGGAAGAGTGATTGTATAAGCTGGGCAGTCGACTAGGAAAAAGGCAGTCGACTGCCAGCAAGACTCGAAACTCACAGAAGGTTTCTGACCCTGGACCAGTCGACTGCACTGGGAGCAGTCGACTGGTAGCGGCTGGTTAAGTAGGCTGAAAATTTGAACGTTGAGCTGCAACGGTCGATTTTCAGTGGGACCAGTCAACTGCCTTGGGAGCAGTTGACTGGTCGGGTGTTTTCAGCCCTGAGTTCTATTTAAAGGAACTCGGTTTGGACTGGGAGCTCCTGACGAAACAAGCTTGGTTAGGGCTTGTTAGTAGTCTTAGTGCTCAGAACGTGTACTTGGGTTTGTGGCGAGGTTTGTCCACCCACAAGGAGCTACACGAGCTAGCCGGAGGGCATCCGGGGAGTGATCCGCCGAAGGATCGAGGGATCGTCCACCTCACGGACTGTCGTGGAGTAGGAGCTTCATCTCCGAACCACGTAAATAGACATTGTTAGCATTGTTTAGTTGTTAGTCTTGTTTTATTGTATTTTCGCTTGCGCACTAACAACGTAGGTAGAGAAGAAAACGAAAAGTTGTTATTCACCCCCTCTAGCAAGCTACATCGATCTAACAAGATCTATGACACCATTTTTACTATAATTGCAAAAATGATTATGAGCCGAAATCTCACAACGGTCCCGCTACCTTTAGTCTATCACGATGAACCCGAGACCCCTCATGATCCGTTGATGTATCTTTGTAACAAAAATTGCACAAATCTGTCATAACAGTTCGTGAAAGATTTTTCACAATCTATTCCTAACAGATTGACGCAACGCATCAACTGTCGTGAATACTATAGGTTATAAAAATTTATCGAATACAATCGGACTATAACACACATTCATATTGTATATGAAGATGGTATAGCCTTTTAGTTTGATCAACATAAATTTTTGCATCTCAACAAAATAATCATATAATCATGCAACTCATAATAAAATATATGTCCCACTTTTATATCACATATAAATTATACTAAACTTTGTACGATCTTCAGGATTCATCCCTAGGACCGTGAGTGGGTGATTCCTTAGAGGTGAAGTTTTGCTCTTCTTCCTAAAGCCAACCTCCTTCTTCCTCTTTATGTTTCTCGACCTTGTCCCCTTCTCGGCCCTAGGGATCAAACTGATGGCATCCCCCGGTCTGGGATTCACCTCTTTGAGCATCTTCCGTGCCTCCATCTACCTCTTGCTCACAATCGCTCCTCTTCGATCACAAAAGGGGGGGGGGGTTAACTATGAGTAGGGCTTTGATGACATCGACTTTGAATCAAACGACGATCCTTCCACACTTGGAGTGGTCATGCGGCGGCGACATCTTGAAGGCTGACTGGAGGAGGGTGTTGGAATCCATGCGGAGCACATACTTGAGTGCAAGGTGCATGGTGAGGGGGCGAGTCCCTTCCATAGTGCGCGTATGCTTTCGTCCACACCGCGGCGGCCCCCACAATGCATGATGCCTTGGTAGGCTTTGGTGCGATCAAGTTGGAGGCGGGTCTTGATCACATCGATGGGTCGGAGGTAGCAACCCTCGACGACACCATCGAGGTATTCTACCGCGGAGTTGACGACGGGGACTTTTTTGAATTCCACTTCTCCTATGGCATGCGGAGAAGTGGGTATTATGTTTTTTTTCTCCAGATGAACATGTGGATAGGAGGAGAATGGGAGGAAATAGATAGTGACAGAATTTTCAAGTAATTATGATATTTTAAAAAAAATATAAACCAGGTAAAATTAAAGAATACCAATTAAATTACATAAAAATATTTCATCAATCATTAAAATAAATTAAGATATTCTCAAGATAAATGACGGAAGTTAAACATTTCGTAGCTTAGAATAATTAGGATATTCTAGAATTTTATTTACATGATTGCCTTATTTCAGCAACCGACCCGGTTCGTCTAATTTAAACCGGTCGTCTAACTTAAACCCGTCGACAGCCGGGTATATTAGGACTATCGAACCCTAAATCGAGAACGGAGAGCACATTTCTCTAGGACCGCCGAAGGCGTAAAGAGAAGGCATGCCCCCCAAATCGGAGCACTCGGCCACCGCTGGCGGTGGCGTGGCCACCCTAGCCACCACTGCCACATCGCTGCCTTCGGATCAGGTCTCGATGGATCCGTTTCTCCACCTCCTCAGGCTTCTCCCCTACAGCTTCCTACGCCCGCCCCGTACGCGTCTGAAGCTCCCCTCCTCCCTTGCGCTCCCCTCCTCGATGACTGTATTTTCCCTCGTGTTGCTCACTTACTTTGCCGTCGTTTCTGGTCTTGTCTACGATGTTATCGTCGAGCCCCCAGGCATCGGCAGCACTCAGGATCGCTACACTGGTACTGTCCGCCCTGTCGTCTTCCTTCCTGGTCGTGTCAATGGCCAGTACATTATTGAGGGTCTCTCTTCTGGGTTTATGTTCGTACTCGGTGGCATTGGTCTGATCCTGCTGGACCTTGCCCTCGACCGCAACCGTCCACGCAGTGTACGCATCTCCTTCGCTTCGTTCGGGATCTCTGCCACGATCATTGCGTACGTCATGAGCATGCTCTTCATCCGCATCAAGATTCCCGGCTACCTATCGTGATGGCTCTAGTTGAGAAGGTATTAGGTCTCCGGAGATTTTATCATCCTTATTAGATCTGCGATAAATAAGTGCTCTGTTAAGCTATTTCAGTTATGGATGGTACTGCGTGGTGTTAATTTTTGGTTGTCTTAAAGATTAACTTTGTTGATTGAAGTTGTTTTCTCTAGAGGCCTTCACAAATTAATATTTTTTTTTATGGTTCTAGCAGTAATTATTAAGCGCCTCCTTAATGATTTATATTACTTTTTATATTCTTGAATTAAGTCTTTTTTTAGTGGTTTATTTGTATGACTATCGCAAATTAATTCTTCAATGCCTCTTTCTGAGATAGTTGAAGAACATTAAGTAGACATCTTTTTCATCAAATACCTTGGTGGCATTTCTTGCACCAGCCTTCAGTTTTGATTCTGACACAGCCTATTTGTAAAGCTGTTATTATTGGTTAAACTTTAAATTTGTGATTTTATGATTTAAAATGGATTGTTATCTTTGTGGTAGTTAGCTAATATGATTTCCATTACATGCTTAATTTTTGATAGACTTATTTCATCCAGTTTATTCCTATATTGTTGATGCTGAGTGGATTGGGATCAAAGACTTGTTCTTTGTTCCGGAACCTTAGGTCTTTTTCTTTCTAATCATGGTGAATTGATGCTATCAATGGGATTTTTCAATTACTTGAATAGTTGAAGACAGTGATTTATGCTTCATAGTTGCTTGACTACCCAACCCATACTGTGAAGTTTTGCTGTATGGGTATTGCAGTCACTTTTTGTAGGCATTGATAATTCGTTCCCTAAAATTCTAATGAAAACACATTAACCAAAAACAGAATTGGGTTATTGCAAATGTTTATTATTATTCTTTTTTTTTATCATTGTCTTACTTGGAAGTCGATTTATTTTCTTTTATTTATGTTACTTTTGATTGGCAGAACCCTCAACCCAAGAGTTTGAATTGTTAGAAAAAGAACCAATTTGGTTATTTGAACATTTATATTTTAAGTGCTCACTCTTTAAGTGTGGTTGATCATGCGAGAGGATTTATAAGTGACCCAAAACTTTACCAACGCATGTTAGATTTGAACCTAGGCCCTCTCTCTCTCATAGCATGTTAAATTTTAATTTGCCCCTAGCGTAGCTAGATTGGCACCCAATTTGTCATGCCTTGAGAGTATACTTGTTCGCTAAACCGGACTGTACCCCCTAGTGACAAATTGAGAAAATAATCAATACCGAACCAATTCAAGTCAACTCATATACCAATGCAATATAAAAAAATCGCTAAGTTAAATAAATTCATATGATAATGTATGTATGCATGCACATATATATACTAAGCGAGCAATAAAAAGTTATACAACACTCAAAATTCGATATGGAGTGAATCATAAATAGAGACAGTGGAAAATAAACCAAACAACTCGAAAAGGAAAATCCGAAAGAGTGGAACTGATAGCCAGAATCGCTGAGCGATATGACATATCCTTTACCTGCTAACCTAGAAATAAAAGAAAAAGTAAAGGGTAGTGAGTACACCTCAACAAGTATCAGAAGATAGTGCATTAACAATATAATGTAAGGAGATCAAAGGAAACAGTCTCAGGTATACAAAAGTAAGAGCACCCGACTGAAGATAATCTACTAATTAAACCATAAACAACATAACCCTTATCCTACCATTTTTTCAAGCTTTGCTAATATGTCACGTCCCCAGAGGCCCGTGCTCACTTGAAAATCGGGCAGCACCTCCCCTGCACGCCGGACAATCTGAAACTTTTATACATACATATCCCATACATATACAGCTCAGCCACACTCGGCTGACATTCACACCATCACAACCACGCAGTTAAATAATATAACTGACAAATAGTAAACATAATAAATAAATCTTCATAGCTAAGCGCAGCAAATCGAAATCCAGCGGAAATAAATAAACACACGTCCAAAAGAAAAATCATATTCCATCCGAAGCGATAATAAAACCAAAAACGACACTAACAATATAAAAATAACACGAAAGTACGAAAACGAAAACAACCTACTCAAGATTGGGGACTGGGAGCTGGATCCTCTCCTGGCGGCACGAGATGCGACTATCGACTACCTGAAACAAAAAGAGAATGAGGGGTGGTGAGTTCCGGATGGAACTCTGCGGGTATAAGAACAGATAAATGCATGGTATATAAAAGGGTAAAACAAGCATAAAGAGAGCAAAGGGTATACAGTCTCCGGAATAAATAACATAAACTAAATACATCTATACAAATAAAACATACCTGAAAACCATGTAACACGTAGGGGCAAATTCAACAATCCCCCTAACACCTCCATAAACTGCTAATATCGTCGAACATATCCAGATCATATAATAAAATGCAAATCATAACTGTATATGCATGTCAATCAAATGCAACAATCATAGCTTAAACAAGTGTACAAATACAAGTAAATGCATAATACATAATATGCGCATAATGTTATGACTTGTACTGTACACACACCAACCACCACTACATTGGGTAGATTGAGTAGATGAGATACAAGCGCTAAGCACTTGGGGCTATGCAAATACACCACAACAACTGACCCTGATATGAAAAATCCCAAAACACCTGTGGGGACTCTAAACACCTGGGGAGTATCAACTGTTTGCACACAACTCTAACTGAGGGTGACATAATAGGAAAATATATCCGACGACCCATCTCAACCACAAGGGAGCCAGTGGTCGTCGGCCTGAATGCTATGATGTATGTCACTAATATACACAACCTCAAACAGATTCAAAACATGCAATCAATACGATACAAAACATAACCAACACCAAAGGAAATAAACATGTACTAATCTACTAGGTAGGGTTTATCTAATGCCAACTAAACACTAGATAGGTCAAATGATAGTTCTACAGTACACATACTACCTTTTAGATCAGAAATAAAGAGATGAGACTGTATCACTGAACAATTTGAAATACTACTCAAAGGTCAAGCAAGAATAAGTATCAAGCAGGAAAACAAGGCAAATAGATTTAAGGTAAAACAATCCTACTCAGAAAGTAAAACACCTATGCATTTAAGGTAAACAATTCTACAGGAATCAAGGGAGAAGTACCCGTCTCCAAATGTGAAATCCGTGTTCGAAGAGAACTCTGCGTCCAACGTCCATACCAAGTCAACGTCATGTATCAAATACGACTTTAGCTACTTTAATAAATATCAAATAGCTAAGTATAGCACCACCGACTTAAATCATCTTAACCCTAACGATCATCCTCCAATTTAAAAGCTAAACATGTAATTAGGTCTAATCCTTACCATTTAATCTAATGATTCACCCAAATCATCACCTCCCCTTCGAATTCCTATTCTTCATAAATTAATCAATTTATCTACTAATTAATTAATCATCCTATTTATTTCGTCATGAGTAGTCCTTTAATCAATCTTCCAACACCATAATTAATTTCTTAAACAATGATTAATCACATTAATTAACCTACTAATAGTTAATTAATTACTCTCTTAATCAACTCCTAAATCTATAATTCATTAATTAGTACCTTGATTAACCAATAATTAAATTAAATAACCGAATGGATTTATCTATTAATGGTAAATCAAATTTCCTAATTTACTCTTTAATTAGTGATTAATTTCCAACCAAATCATTGAGTTTAGATTTCCAATTAAACCTACATCATCGCCTAACTTAGAGTAAATTCTTATACTAACTCCTATCTTAATCTCTTCTCCCCTTTAAGCTAAATTCAACCTCAAAGGGAACCAATCCACTAGCGCAAGGAACAAAAGAAAATACCTAAAGCTGGATTACCGACGATGGAACCAAACTGGCGATGATCTGCCGATGAGGACCGTAACCTGAAGAGGGACGATGATCAAGGAGGATGGGTGGCACCCATATGGCTACGTCGGCGTGAGATGGCGGCATATCGACACTCCATCCGCATCTCAGGTCTTCCACCGACCCCAACCGACTGCCCTGACATGAAGGGTTGGAAGTGGGCGGCAACGACTAGTTGAGCTGGGCATTGATGACGGCGGCTCTCAAGCGACTGGCAACGTCGCCTAAGGTGGAGAGAAAAAGGGGTCGGACGGTGGAAAGGCGGCGGCAGACGGGGACAACTCGATAGTTATCGCGTTCAAGCCCAACAGTCATCGCGTGTAGTGCCGACCCGACGATCATCGCTCACAACTCCAACTTCAGCCGTGAATCCAAGTCCTCATGCTCGACTACGACCTCCTCTTGGATCTTCGCTTTCACACAAACCATGAACAAAAGAGAGATGACAATTGAAGCGATCAGCAGCTTTGAAGCACTCATTATCGAGGATTTCCTCCTCAAAACAGCAAATCGATTCCTTCACCAAAGGTTGATCCATGCCACCACCTGGGGAGGGCGACGAGAGCGATGTGGGTAGGAAGGAGGAAGAAGAAAGATTGTTCGGCGAAGGCTTGCGAATTGGGAGGGAGGAGTCAGCGCATGCGGGGAGGGGATTGAAGAAAAGGACAAGGGAAGAGGGGGGTCAGGGATAGGATTAGGGCAGGGGAAAAATAAAAAAAATATATAATTTAAACTTTTCCTTATATATATATATATTCCGAAAATTTAATTTTTCCTTAAATAATTCAAATCCTCCTTAAGTGCCTCCCCCTCAAAGATGAAATCCCGATCCAGCAGTCATGCGGCTCGGCGTCGAACACTTGAAGAGTACGGATCACCCTTGGTTTTGGAAGGAAGTGAGATCGGCGGTGATCGTAAAGGAAGAGGGACGCCAACCCCCTGATCTCAATCGCGCGAGAAGAAGAGGCTAGGAGCTCTAGTAGAGGTAGGAGGGTGAGGAGCAACTTTGATCTTGGGTGGAGAAGCTAGTGAGGAGGGCGTCGGGCGAATGAAGCGAGGAAGAGAAAAAAACAGAGGTGGCTTATCAATGATGAGCATTTTTGCTCTTTAGTCCTTGAGTTTCAAATTATCGCTACCTGGCCCTCCAAAATCAATGCATTTACCCCTCAACACTTTGATTTTAAGCCATTTAGTCCCTAAAATTTTAGTGTTATGCCCAACCTTAACCTTTACACCTTCTTCGAGCTTTGAAACCCTAAATACACTTTGAAACTTTCTGGGACCGGATTTTTAATTTACGGTATTCAACACTAATTCTGATTAGCACCAGTGAATGATGGTGAGATCGTCTAGCAGCATAGCCTCATGACGCTCTAGGTATCACTGAATAGTGTTTTCAAGAACCAGTTGATTATGATCAACATACAGTCCGGTCCCTTCATCTCATTTATCTTGATCGAATTTACAATCATTGGTTCATCAAGGGTTGTATATTGATTTGGCAACCATGTGGTGTATCTTATAGTGACAACACATGTGCAACTAGGAAAATCCTTTTCTAAAACACATCTTACAGCTTTGATCAGAGACTTCATACTATAGAACAATATATTAGATAGGATATCCATACTCATGGGTGTGTGGTAAATCTCCGACTACAATACTCTTATATATTGCGTTACTACACCCAATCTTACCGCCTGATGACCCTAATGGAGTGGATAAATGAGTTAAAGTACAACTCCAACATATAGAGTCTCAGTGTTATTCTCAGTTATAAGGATTTCTAGTATACAACCACAACCAAAGACTTATCCACTCGATAAATGGTAACCACTGGGAATGTCTGTGTGAGGGTTGTTTGATGAACTCACTGTATGAGCATCCATCTGTGTGCTTGAATATCTCTATGTTCTTAGTTCTTACTAATGAAAACGTGGTACATTACATCACAGATGTTAATATCTAACTCAAGTGATCTTTTGTCCTTATTTATATTTATTAGGCAGCTCAATTGATTAGAAATATATTTAGAATATACAATGAATATTGATGTATTTCATAATGACCATCATATGTACCACTACATTTCACTATAGTATATTCATGGATTTGATCTATGCATCTAACATGGGTATAAAGATAAAGTAAATGCCAAACTGAATTGAATTATATTAAAATAAAGATGGTTTATTTATAAGAGTCAATAAAGCCTCAGCCATTAGTTGACTTATAGGGCGCTACTCTAACATCTATCTCTAGTTGTGGTCTGAAACATTTGAATATACAATCCACAAATTTGATTTATCTTTTCTTATGCTTAAGGCACTTGATAGAATTACCTTTCTGCGCTAAAGATTTGGTCCCAATTGTAAGAGTAGAATTGTTTCCTTGTGTTTGCTTGATCGCTTCAAAATCTCCAATTATTCTTTGCTAAAAGTGTTGGACTCGGTAGACACAATTTTCTTCTTTGATTGCGTTATTGCCTTGGTTATGTGGGCTTATGGTATTCCAATTTGTTAATTTCCCAAGAATCTTCTAGCATGTTTCTCTTGGTGTGAACAGACTTGCGGTACTGTTGACCATTTGGGCGTACCTTTTTCTGCTAATTATCAGTGCCTTGATTTTGAGGCCCACGCGCAGTTAGGGTTGAATTTCACGTGAGGTGACGGTTGGAGTCACCAACATATCCTTTGGCTTGTTATCTTCTCTTTGAACCTTTGAAAAAGTTTCTTGGAGGTTGAGTTGTTGCTTCATCTCCTAAATTTTGCCTGGGACTTCTTGTTGTTGAGCCCGAATAGAATTCTGTACATTCTTTTGTTTTCAACAATTTGCCTATATTTAGACTTCGTTAAGGCAATTCATCTGCACATATCAACATGTGCGTGTTGAAATATTAAGTCACTCACAAATCTCCTTGCTGCAAAACATGTATAATATTTTCTATGTCAAACAACTCTAAGGTGTTCTCCTTATTTGAATGTCTCCCTGGCTGCTTCCTGAATTTCTTTCGCTTTTCTATTGATAAGAAAATTCTCTTATCTCACTCTCAAATTAATTAATCATGATATAACCATACTAATTTTTGGTTTTCAACTTTTGAACTTTGAGTAGTTTGCCTTTGGAGGGGCAGGGATTTTTACTTCAAATAAATAATTATCCTTTGCCATATATGAACATCATCACTAATTGGGACTTTGTCATGTATTAGCATCATAACTGATTGGGACCATTAGAGATTATTGTTCTCATTGAGTTTTTGTCTTATAATGAGGATTTGACTGTTAGCTGACATTCAACAAGGGTTGTGGCCAGTGGAATTTTGATGAGAGGTGATGTTAGATGTTGTAGAGGATGAAGTGACTCTTTCTGTGGCCATTCCAAATTTCACCATGTATGGATGATATGGTATTTGTACAGACAACAACTGAAAGATACCATATGAACTTGTATACAGACAATGGCGGGAAGACAATGTATGACACAGTTTTAGCCCTAGGATTTTTGGGTAATATTGTGATACCATGTGGAAATTGGAAATAACTTTGTATTCAGCTTAATCAAAACCACACACGCACAAGAGGATCCGATAGTCGTAATGAAACAGCTATATCTATATACTGAGGCTGTAATTTTATAAGGAAGAATATTCTATAGTGATGAGGTAGTTTTACGGATTTGATGATTTTATAGAGAATATCACAATAGGACTAGCTACTGATGTAGGTAATGTGGGTAAGATTACTCATTAATCACGGATAGCCAAGATGATAAAACGTGTGGTTTCGGTTGGATTGCAGTACAAACAAAGATCAATATGTTTCTTGGACCATTCAGTAGGAGCTTGACATGTATCCTAGTCAGTGGAGGTGATTACCAAGGCATGCTGGGTTGATTAGTAAAGCTTCACTGTATGACAATTCCTTGTTACTTAGGCACTCACTTAAAGCCATCAACTGAAGGGACTTCTGGTTGATTGGGGTAAATCGACATCGCTTTATCAAATTCTCTGTCACTGTTCTCTCATATCAATTGCACCAACTTCCTTGAAGCCCATTTAATCGAAGAACACCATTCTAACTCATCTCGTCCTGTAAAATACCATCCACATTTCCAAAGCATCTAGGCTAGTTTACCGCAGCTGAGTCGCCTTTAGCTTTTGAATATACTTAGCCCAGCTCCCCTCAACTTAGCCAAACTTCATCCATTTTGAACAACCCAACCCTCTGCTCTATCATCTTTCTCTTCTTCCTTACCAAATCTCACATTCTTTGTTTGAGAATCCCTTGAAGGATGATACTCGAACATTGAAGAGGGCAGGAAGATATATGTAACTGCAATTGATGCAATGCAATAAAAAACAATAGAAATGAAGCCTAGAAGGATAAGGTCCAAGTATATTTTGATAGGAGCAGATAGTTTGAATGGTGCCCTCTAATAATGAGAAGACTTTGTGGGATCGATGTGATCGATAGAGAGGGGGGGGGGGGTGAATATCGATAACAATTTTTTTGGACGTAAATAAGATTCAATGCAGCGAAAATAACCAAGTCAAAACAATGCTGACACTTTGTTTTTATTTGGTTCGGAGTCTTTAACGACTCCTATTCCAAGATTCACGATTCTTGATCGTTTTCGTTGGGCAATACTATAATTCATAAATTGAGTACAAGAATAATGATTAAGTACAGAATTGAAAATTACACCAACGACACTTAAAGAAAGAATTTCGTTGTAGAAGCGGCGTGTCGTCGATTTTGAACTTCTTGGGCGCAGAGAACTTGAGCACGGAAGCTTTATCGTTGAGATTTCGAGATATACTTCTACTCGGGCATCCGAGAGGCTATAGGGGCGCCTTCCACGTCACCTCTTTGGCCGCGTCGTTATCTGTTGACTTGGTCAAACTTTATCCTTTTCTTGGGCGCCTGGGAGTATTGGGGCGCTTGCGAGCTGACGTGATGCGTCCAACCAATGACCGCCAACTCAGCTTCGCCAACTGCGGAGAAAACCCCTCTTGGGCACCAGAGTCCTCTCAGGCACCTGGGATCTTGGGAGCCTGAGACCTCTCAGGCACCCCTGATCATAGCTAGTTGATCCCTTAAGCCTGCAATCAAGCTTAGTCCAAAAACATAATAATATATTATCAATGCACGAATGTGACAGCTAGAGCTGTCTGGTTTTAACTTTGGATTTCAAATAAAATACTCGGTGGAACCGACGCTTACTGTTCTCTCTTCCGGGGAATGCACCCTCACCTACTCTACTTTGGAGAAGTTATCTTTTGCCAACCGGCTCCTTCGGTTGGACTTTTGCTTGGCCTCCGAAACTCCCGGATCTCGAGACGTAAATACCTTGACTTGTCTCTGCTTTTGTCCGTAGTCTTCGCTCGGCTAAGTCTTCTGCTTGATATTTCGTATCAGGTCTTCATGCCCAGTTCTCGACTAGGGGTTTGTTCCTAATTCCTCGAACTAGGTCTTCGTGCCCAACTCTCGGTCAGGTCTTCGGTGCTCAGCTCTCGGCCAGGACTTCATGCCCAGTCCTCGACCAGGACTTAATGCTCAACCCTGCAGGTCAAGATTTTGTGCCTAGGTTAACTAGGACTTTCCTGCACACTTAGCAAATTTATGAGATCATCACATAAACTTAACTTTAAACCCTTTGCCATTATCAAAATTAGGTTCGATCTAGTGCATTCACCATCAACAATCTCTCCCTTTTTTATTTATGACAACCCAATTTAAAAGTTAAGTTAAAAATATATGAACCAGAAATCACAGTTAAGCAATAGATTCAATATTAAGACAATTTTCTTAAGACATGAAAAATTTGAAAAATCTTTTAACTCTCCCCCTTGATAAGTGAACTCCCCCTTGATTTTAAAACATTTGTAATTTTTGAAAAGAAATACCTTGCAAAATTGAAATAGTTCATAATGCTCCCCTTTCATTTGAAATTCTCCCCCTGAAGTTTTTTGAAAAATCATGCAATTTTTAATTTTGAAGGATTTTTTAATTTCTTTGAAAAAAATTTTAAGTATGAAAACGTTCATTACTTTGAAAATAATTCTAAGTATAAATTAAAAAAAATATTTTGAAAACTTCTGAGAAAAATTCTAAGTTAAAGTGAAACTCAAGTTAAAGTTAATCTAATTTTTTTAAAAAATAGAGTTTTCTAAAAAAAAAAAATATTCTTTCGAAAAAGGAAAAGATTTTAATTTTACATTTTCTACTCTCTCCCTTTGCCATATATCAAAAAAAAAATTTGCAATAGAAATTCTTTGAAAGTATAATTTTCTCTACTCCTATATTTTTGAAAGAAAATTTTGTTGAAGGAGAAAGAAAGAAAATATTGAGTATCAGAGCTTGAGTTTTGCAAAATCATAAGAAAATTTTGAAAAAGTTATTCTTAAAAAAATCAAGTGTTAATTTTAAAGAAAGCAAATGATAGGTAAATAACAAATCATGAAATAATTAAGTAAGAATCCAGAATTAATGCTGACGACCGAAATTTAAACCAAGTAGATATTCATATTAAGTCCAAGCATGATTTAAGTAAAAAAAATCATGCAATAATTTTTTTAAAAAAATATTTAAAAATAATCAAATCTTAATTGCTTGGGTTCTTGTCTAACCCAGTTTGTTACTTACTAACTGTTATAATATAATAGCTTTCATTTGGGTTAGTCAAGTTAAGTAGTCTGATCAAGTTAGACTTTCTAAGCTTAATTACTTAACTTGATTGCTGTTCAATTGTATTTATTGCCCTAACTGCTCTTGATGCACTGATTTAAAGCATCTTGAGTCAAGGTATAGACATAAGTATCTCAACCCAGTCTAAGTTCTCAATCAAAGTATCCTAATGTGCTTGTGAGATACTGCCTTCTAAATCTATAGGAGCATGCAAACTAGGATTAAGTCCTAAGCTAAGTTCATAACGAAGAAATCCCTAATTTTAAAGAGGGTAATTTTTGAAAAATTAAGTCGAAAAATTAAATAAAAAGTTAAAACAATATGATTTTTAAAAATATGAATTTTTGAAAAATAGTTAATAGTTTTAAAATGAAAAAAATGACCAGAATCATTTTAATTAACAAAAACATATAAATGAATAAGCCTATTCTAATGAGCACATTCTTAGTTATCGTCTTCTTAGTGAACAAACTCAGGCTCAGGTAGTGGTTTAGTGAAAATATCAGTTAGGTTAGATTTGATTCTATGTGTGTAAGTACGATTTTGCTCCTGGTTACATGATCCCTAATAAAGTGGTGTTTTACTTCAATATGTTTAGTTCTGAAATGGTGAATGAGTTTTTTTGTAAGATTAATAGAACTAATATTATCAATATAGACTTTAGTGTTAGTGTAGGTCAATTGGAAGTCCTTAAGGGTATGCATCATCCATAGTAATTGAGCTACACATTCTCCCAGGGCTATATATTCAACTTTAATTGTGGATAATGTAACACAGTGTTGCTTTCTACTGCACCAACTAACTAAGCTGTGACCCAATATTTAGCAATTTGCACTAGTACTTTTTCTATCTAGTTTGCACCCTGCATAATTTGAGTCAGAGTAGCCTAGTAAGTCAAAATTAGAAGTCTTAGGATACCAAATTCTTACATTTAGGGTGCCTTTAATGTACCTAAATATTCTCTTAACTGCACTTAAGTGAGATTCACTTAGCACAGTGAGATTCCTTTAATGTACCTAGCACAAATACCTACTGCAAATAAGACGTCAGGTCTGCTAGTAGTTAGGTAAAGTAGGCTACCTATAACACTCCTAAAGTGCTTCAAGTCCATTGGTTTGCCTTCTGGGTTACTATCTATTTGAATATTAGTTGCCATCGGGGTATTAATGTCTTTAGAATTTTTCATTCTAAATTTTTTAATTAATTCTTTTACATATTTAAATTGATAAATATAATTTCCATCTTTAGTTTGTTTAATTTGAAGTCTTAAGAAAAAGGTTAACTCACCTACAAGGCTTATTTCAAATTCATTTTTCATTATTTTTATAAATTCCTTTATGAAATTTGTATTGGTTGAGCCAAAAATTATATCGTCTACATAGATTTGGACAATGAAAATATCATTTTCTAAGGATTTTAACAAACAGGGTTGGATCAATTTGGCCTTGGTTAAACCTCTTAGAATTTAAGTAATTACATAATCTTTTATACCAGACTCTAGGTGCTTGTTTAAGTTCATATAGGGCCTTTTAAAGTCTAAAAATATAATTAGGATCTTCTAAGTCTTCAAAATCTGGAGGTTGACTTACATAGACTTCCAACTTTATAAATCCATTTAGAAAGACAGACTTAACATCCATTTGATATAATATGAATCCCTTATCAGCTGCATAAGCTAAAAGCATTCTAGTTGATTCTAGTCTAACTACATGTGCATAAGTTTCATCATAGTTTAATCCTTCAATTTGACTAAATCCTTTAGCCACTAAGCGCACTTTATTTTTTAATATTTCTCCTTTGTCATCTAGTTTATTTCTAAAAACCCACTTAGTATCTATCACAGTCTTATCTTCTGGTTTTGGTACTAAGTCCCAGACTTGATTTCTCTCAAATTGAGCTAACTCTTCCTGCATAGCTATAATCCAGTCTGGGTTAGGTAATACTTCTTCTATTGTCTTGGGTTCAATCTTAGAAATCAGGATGATTTGGCTTAGGTTTCTATAGGATGACATTGTTCTAACACCTAAGGTTGGGTCATCTAAGATTTGGTCAGTTGGATGATTTAACCTAGTTCTAGAAGATGGTTCAGGTTGTTCAGGTTCAGGTTCAACTGTTTGATTTGGTTCAATTACTGGTTCAATTGTTTGATTTGAGTTTGATTCATGTATTGATTCTCTTTCTTTATGGTCTTGGTCCGAATTATTTAAGCGTGGTTGATTGGTTAAGTATCCTACTTGTGGTTGAGTATCCTAAAAAATTTTTAGGGTTGATTTTGATTAAAATTTTCCTAAGTAGTCTTTAGTATTTAGGATATGTACCTTACACCCATAAACTTTTAAATAATATAAGTTAGGTAGTTTATGATAATAAATTTCATAGGGGGTTTTATTATGTCTTTTATTTATTAGAATCCTATTTTGAATGTAACAAGCTGTGTTTATTGATTAGATAGATTATACTCATTAAGCATAGTTCTAGCAGCTTCTCGAAGGGTCTTATTCTTTCTTTCAACTATCCCATTTTGTTAGGGGGATTCTAGGATAAGAATATTCATAGATATACCCATTAATTTTATAAAATTCATTAAATTTTAGATTTTCAAATTCCTCCCATGGTTACTTCTAATTCTTTTGATTTTTCTATCTTTTTCATTTTCAAGTATTTTACATAAAGTGTTGAATATTTTAAAAGTTTCATCTTTGATTTTTAAAAACCTAATCCAAATAAATCTAGAATAATCATCAATAATTACTAAGCAGTATCGATTTTTGCTAAGTGACTTTGCTCCATGAGAATCAGTTAGGTTTAGGTGTAGGAGCTTAAGTGTAGCTTGGGTTAAGTCTGATTGGACAGGTTTGTGGGTTGACTTTGTTTGTTTACCTTGTTGACATGGGTTACAAATTGAATTTTCAAATTTTTTAAGTTTATGGACCCTTAACTAATCCATTTTGACTTAATTTCGAAATTAATTTTGTGTGGATGTGACCTAATCTTCTATGTCATAATTTAAAAAATTGATGAACCAGGCAGCAGACAAATTGAACCTGGGGTGACCGGCCCGGCCCCACAGAAGTTTCCCATCAGTCACCAGGGTAAATCGGGAAGCGCTCGCGGTGGGCAGTCTAGAAGCCCAGCGTCCCAGGGTTCGCGCCCCATTTGGAGGAAAAATTCCTGCAAAATGCGCCGTAGCTGGGGATCGAACTGCGGATGTCTGGGTTAACGACTAGTTGTCCTACCGTTGCACCATAGTTCTATGTCATAATTTAGTTTCTTCTTGTTTGGTTAAAAAACATTTAGGTGAAGATGATGGGTTAA
Organism: Boesenbergia rotunda; assembly: GCA_024364735.1. NCBI lineage: Eukaryota > Viridiplantae > Streptophyta > Magnoliopsida > Zingiberales > Zingiberaceae > Boesenbergia > Boesenbergia rotunda. The sequence continues at coordinate 306,204 of JAGFNQ010004127.1, read as the reverse complement.
TAATATAAATATTATTGTTCCTTATTCCCTTAAGGGTTACTTCTATATCTTGTAAGTTTCTAATAAGGCAGTTTGAATTATAAAAAGTCACTATATATCCAGTATCACAAGGTTGACTAATACGGAGTAAGTTAAATTTAAAATTATCAACCAAAAGCACCTTTTTAATAATGAAATCAGAGTTCAATTCAATATTACCTGAACCAATTACCTTAAGTGTGATATTATTGCCAAATGCCATTGAACTTAGATTCTTGTATTTGATTTTGGTGAACTTCAATTTGTCTCCAGTCATGTCTGGCCATCCATTATCCAACATCTACTGGTCCAAATCATCAAGCAATAAATATTTGTCAGGTCATTGTCTAACTATTTCTATTCCGAAGAATGACAATTTTACATAAAATAAATAAACAATTATCAAGCAATAATTCAGAAAAACATGCAAGAAAATTATCTAATTATGAAAATAATTTTTCTATTGGCTCCCCTTGCCTAAAGCCTCGATATGAACTATCTGCGCCCACCGCGAGCGCTTCCCGATTTACCTTGGCAGTGGTGGGAAACTTTCGTGGGGCCGGGTCGGTCGCCCGAGGTTGGAAAAATCTCGTTAAATATTTTTTTTATATGGACTATACGGGATGTGAATCTTATCCTTGAGGATCCAATAGTGATTTTATCCTGCTTGATTAGTCAAGCTTAGTTTCGGGACCCATGCTTGGACTCGGGTTCTAGTTTGGTTCAACATAGAATAATAGGATTTGTACCGTGAGTTGGTTCGGTAACCAAGTTTGGATCGGTTGAGAACAAATTTTTGTTTTCCAATAAGTCAAGATTCTTGGAACCCGAGGTAAACCGTTCCAGCGCAACTCTAAGTTCCTTTACTTGAGTTTTCATGGAGGAATTCTCTTATTCAAGTTGTTGAACTTGAGTTGAGGTTTCTTCTTGAATAGTCTCAGTCAACGAGCTTGAGTTGACCTCCTCTTTTAGGACTTTACCTCTTGTTGGAGGGACTCAACCCGAACGTTGACTTTGGCCAACTTACATGACAAATAGGAAATTAAATCATATAATTCAGATTTTGGAAAACCTCTTATCGTGATTTGGCCGTCTTTTGACATTGATAACGTTCCAGTTCTGCGACTTTCTTCCGACTCTGTTTCTGACTCGGTGTCGAGTTCTTCCGAAGCGGTCAGGGCAATGAGGTTGGATTGATGTGCTTCTTCTTTGTCCTCCGAAGATGACTCGTCTCACATAGCTTGAAGCGCCTTCTTTCTCCGAGTCTTGTTGGTCTCCTTTAAGTTGGGTCACTCCGATTTCAAGTGACCCTTCTTGTTGCACCTATAACAAGTGATGTCGGTCTTCCCTTTTTGACTGGTGCTTGGTTCAGTTGGATCATCCTTTGGCTGAACCATCTTCTTCGTCTTTCTCTGCCCTTTGATCATCTTATAGTAATTTCGAGCCATTTTGACTAGCTCAGGATGGTTGATGTCGTCGTCGTCAGATTCTAAGTCGGAATTGGACTCGGGTATCAGTTGCGGCTTTTTTTTCTTTAGTTTGCCTGGGACTTTACCTGCAAAAAAAGCGACACCTTTCTCAACCTGTGTAGAGTTAGTTTGCTCATGTAATTCTAATTCTGAAAATAATTCGTCTAATTTAATTTTTGATAAATTTCTCGAAACCTTGTAAGCATCTACCATAGATGCCCACAAAGAGTTTCTGGGGAAAGAATTTAAATCATACCTGATTAGGTCCCGGTTCTCTACCTTATGACCGATGGTATGAAGGCCGTTCATTAGTTCTTGGATACTTGCATGTAGCTGTAGTGTAGCGGTTTCGTCGTCTTGCATCTTCATGTTGAAGAGTTTGTTAAGTAGAAGATCTCGCTTACTGATTCTTGTATTTGATGTTCCTTTGTGCAGCTCGATCAGCTTATTCCAGAGCTCCTTTGCACTGTTGAAGGGGCCGACGCGGTTGAGTTCTTCCTTGGTTAGGCCACACTGCAGGGTTTGTGTTGCCTTGACGCCTGCTTCAATCTTTTTTTCAGAGGAGCATCCCACTCTGTGTATCCCAGAAGTTCGCTTTGTGCGTTCTTTGGGATTTCCAGTCCAGCCTGGATGATTATCCATATCTCCACTTGAGTTTTCAGATGGACCTCCATTCGGCTCTTCCAGTAAGAGAAATCCTCTCTTGAGAAGAGAGGAGGTCGAACAGTGCTGTAACCTTCTTGCTGGGCCATGGAAAGTTCTGAAAAGATACAAAAACAACAAACTGGTTCCAAGACTTGGTCTTGTATTAGTAGTCCGGTATTGATGTAAATAAAATTGAAATTCCCGAGTGGTGTTGCACCAACTTTGAGAAAATGAAAAAAATCCACGAACGGAAAAAGAATTAAAACGAAAGTATCAGAGAAAGACAATAATACCTTTTCTGATAGAAAATGAAAAGAAAATCCAAAAAAAAACTCAATTGGTGGTTTCATCGAGATTGAGCCACCCGCTCTGATACCACTTGTGAGATTGATGTGATTGATAGAGGGGGGGGTGAATATCGATAACGATTTTTTATACGTAAATCAGATTCAACGTAGCGGAAATAACCAAGTCAAAACAATGCTAATATTTTGTTTTTATTTGATTCGGAGTCTGTAATGGCTCCTACTCTAAAACTCACGGTCCTTGATCGTTTTCGTTGGTCAATACTATAATTCGTAAATAGACTACAAGAATAATGCTTAAGTACAGAAATGAAAATTATACCAACGACATAGGAAGAATTTCGTTGTAGAAGCAGCGTGTCGTCGATCTTGAACTTCTTAGGTGCAATGAATTTGAGCACGGAAGCTTTATCGTTGAGATTTCGAGTGCTTGAATTGATATTTTAAAGCAAAGGGGCGAAACCCCCTATATACTGCCACTCTGGCGCCCGAGAGGCTATAGGGGCACCCTCCATGTCACCGCTTTGGCCGCGTCGTTATCCGATGACTTGACCAAACTTTATCCTCTTCTTGGGTGCCTGGGAGCTGATGTGGCGCGTCCAACCAGCGACAGCCAACTTAGCTTCGCCAATTGTTGAGTGAACGCCTCTGGGGCGCCTGAGTCCTCTCAGGCGCTTGGGATCTCGGGTGCTTGAGACCTCTCAGGTGCCCCTGATTACAGCCAGCTGATCTCTTAAGTATGCAATCAAGGTTAGTCCAAGAACATAATAATATATTTTCAATGCATGAATGTGTGACAGCTAGAGCTGTCTGGTTCTGACTTTGGATTTCAAATAAAATCCTACGTTGAATCAACGTCTACTGTTCCCTCTTCCGGAGAACGCGCCCTCACCTACTCCACTCTAGAGAAGTTATCTTTTGCCAACTGACTCCTCCGGTTGGACCTTTGCTAAGCCTCGAAACTCCTGGATCTCGAGATGTTCGTATCTCGACCCGTCTCTACTTCTGTCCGTAGTCTTTGCTCAGCTAAATCTTCTGCCCGATCTTCTGGATCAGGTCTTCGTGCTCAGTCCTCGATCAAGACTTCGTGCCCAATTCCTCGAATCAGGTCTTTATGCCCAATCCTCGATAAGGTCTTCGGTGCCCAACCCTCGGCCAGGACTTCGTACCTAGTCTTCGACCAGGACTTCGTGCTCAACTCTGTAGGTCAAGTTTCGTGCTTAGGTTAACTAGGATTTTTCTGCACACTTAGCAAATTCATTAGATCATCACATAAACTTAACTTTGAACTCTTTATCATTATCAAAATCAGGTTCCGTCTGGTGCTTCCGGCACCAACATACTTGAGGTAATTTCCTTGATTTCTCAATAATCTGAGGTGCTCCTGGAAGGATAAAAAATTGCCATTGCATAATCCCCAACCAATTTAGTCTAAGTTTCATAAGACAGATAGGTCAAAGTATTATTGATATCATCAGGAAGACACATACAACTGCATTCACCCAAAAATTTAGAATGAAGATTTGATCTAGCAAGGACACCTGTTTAAATTTGTGGGGTTTAAGGAGTAGCCTGATTCAAGACCTAGTCCAAAGCATTTAAACTTGATTATTGAGGGATTGACTTGGGGGGGGGGGGGGGGGTTGCTCAAATTCCAAGGCATATGCATGCAGGAAGTCCTTGCTTTGCCTTATCTAAGTGGAGTTGAGATTAGTTTTTTTCTCCTGGATATTCCAGCAGACTCAGTTTTGATCATCAAGATGCTCTTGTGGTTCGAATTTAGGTTGTTAAGTGTCTAGTAAAGAGGTGATGGGATCAACAAAGGCCATTTGATTTATGTGCTTTATTATAATGCATTTGTGAAGATGAGTTATTTTTGAAGTTACTACAGGTGAGAGCAACAAGTTGACAAGTTTCAACGAATGATGTGCATGACACAGACAACTGCATTAATTTCATTCATCAAAAAATTTAGATGAAGATTTGATCAGGTCAGAATTGCTTCAGGGCCTAGTCTAAAAGCGTATAAACTTGATTATTGAAAGACTGTTTGCAGGAGGGAGGGTAGCTCAAATTCGAAGGCTTACATTTGGAGGAAGTACTTGCTTTGCCTTGTTTGTAGAGCCCTAAGTCAAGTTGTGATAAGTGTTTTCTCAGGGGTATTCCACCGGACCCAGTTTTGATCGTCAAGATGCTTTAGTGGTTCGAATTAAGATTGTGAAATGTCTAGCAAGGAGGTGATGGTTGACAAAGGTCATTGATAGATAGTGCTTTTTTATAATGCATTTATGAAGATGAATTATTTTTGAAGTGACTCCAGGTGGGAGCAACAAGTTAACGAGTTTCACTGAATGATGTGCTTTATTATAATGCATTTACAAAGATGAATTATTGTTGAAGTAACTTTGGGTGAGAGCAATAAGTTGGCAAGTTTTACCGATGTTGCTATATATTGGAAACAATCTCCTAACTCTATGGGAGAGGAATCACAGATCTGATCAATGGTGCATATATTTTTGTACGTAGACTTTACCTTAGCATATTATGTGAACTTGGGGAGATTGTCTTTGAGTAAATTGAAGCTTGTAGTTTCTGTTTATCACTTGGTGATGCGGTTTTCAATTTCAAAAGGTAAGTAGCGATCATCATTGTTGATCCTGGCGAGTTGAATAAGTGCTATTTCCATGAACATGGGTGAAATGCGTCAGATAATCGAGAGGAAGAAGTGGGTGTAGAGGATTCTGAGGATAAAAAGTTAAGAAGTTAGTGAGGGGGGTTTGGGGGCGAATCCCAATTTAATATTAGGGCTGAACTAGTGGAAATATCAAGAGAGTATCAGTTGATGGAGGGTGAGAAAAGGAGGTTAAAATTGGGGAGTCAAATTGAATGATTCTGAGGCATAAGGGATACTACAATCTTGTAAGGAGTTCGTTGACAATTTTGCCTGGACGATGAAGGATGTGCTTGGAATGCCTCTGGATGCAGAGTGCAAGTTGCACTTGAGGAATAATATTCAATCAGTCCATAAGAAATCGAAGCTTGGATGTTTGCAAATGTAAGTAGAGAAGCAATAGAGGAAGAGGGGTATATGGTGCTCAAGGTTAATTTCATTAGGAAAATTGAATTCCTGTCCTACTTGGAAAGCATGGTCACCTTTTAAAAAACCAAATGAAAAATGGTGGGCATGTGGGAACTATGCAAATCTGAATGAGGATTATTTTTCATTGCTCCGGTGAAATCTGATACGCTGATAGCCTTCTGACAACTGTCCTAAATCATTAAGAGGGAGTAAATAAGAAAATCAAAGTTAGTCATCACATAAATGGATAATTTTTGGATTTTGTTGGGATCCGATTCTTATTCAATTTCATAAATGTCATATGATAATCAACTTGGTTATGTTTTGGGGGCGTTATATTTCTCATTGCTCTCCAGATTGACTAGAGAGTGGATAATTCAAAAAAAAAAAATGATGAATCAGACAGCAGATAAATTGAACCTGGGATGATCGGTTCGGTCCTACGGAAGTTTTCCAACGGTCACCAGGGTAAATCGGGAAGCGCTCGCGGTGGGCAGTCTAGAAGCCTAGCGTCCCAGGGTTCGCGCCCCATTTGGAGGAAAAATTTCTGTAAAATGCGTCGTAGCTGGAGATCGAACCGCGAATGTCTGAGTTAATAATTAGTTATCCTACCACTGTATCATAGTCCCGGGGTAGAGAGTGGATAATTCAGATGGATACCGGATGTTTAGCTTAATTCACCCTTTTGAAATTTAAAGGTAATTTATACCTATAAAGTGTCTTTGATTTGAAAAACGCATGGTTGTCAGGAGTAAGACCAGAGAGATTTTGGTGGCACATTTAATAACAACCTTTGAGATTCAAAGAATTTAGGTTGGGCTGAAACCCTTGGGCTCATCTTTAGGGTCGTTTAGTTAATTTTTAGTTTCATGGTTTACTAAAAGAGGGGTTCATGCTAGTCATAAAATGTTCGTGTAATTATATACATGCCCCCACCAGTTAACAAGACCGAGTGTAAATATTGTTTTTTTAGTGATTGAGGTATACCGTACTTTGAATCAAAAAAATATTGGACCAGATAGTAGACGAATCTGGGGTGATCGATTCGGTCTCACGGAAGTTTCCCATCGATTATTAGGGTAAATCGGGAAGCGTTCGCAGTGGGCGGTTTAGAAGTCCAACGTTGTAGGGTTCACGTTTCATTTGGAAGAAAAATTCTTGTAAAATGCTATTTAGTTAGGGATCAAATCGTGGACGTATGAGATAATGATTAATCGCCCTAATATTGCACCATAGCCTAGGGCATCTAGTATTCTGAATCAATTAATATGATAGGTGGTCAATTTTGTTCTATTGAAATTTTTTATCGTTTAACAAAGTAAATTAGGAAGCACTGATGAAAGTCTAACGAAGCGGTCAGTTCTTTTTTAGGTTTGTCTTATTGAATGAAAATTCCTGTAATTCAATGTAGTTGAGATTCAAATCTTAAATGTCTAGTTAACCATTTTAATAATCTAACTGTTGCATTGTTGTCTTGGTGTGAGTGTAAATATTAACAACAAAAGATAAAATCATCACTTCGATGGTCCTTCAGGATGACTCCTCACTCTTTAGAAGAGAGAAAAATTATGGAGAATTTTGCTTAGGGATTGAAATAACTAATAAGATATTTTGTATTGGTTGAGAATCGATCCAGGTCAATGGTGGCAAAAGTGATTCGATCGTCTCAATATTCTCGCTAATCCATTCCAAGGTTTAACACAGAGAAAGTAAATTACAGGGGTTACTAGCCTGACAGTGACAAACATATAAGGGAGGGTAGACATTTGACTTTGTTAAGATTTAATCTCAGATTTCATGATGATAGCATCTCATGTGTTAGCCATCAATTTAACTCCGGGGACGTGAATGGACCCAGTTCAATGAGAGTATGGCAAATTGATCAATCTCAACTAAAATGTCAGTGGCCGAATTAGAAACTTAGGGGATGTTTGGTAATGGATTTTGATGAGGGGTTTATGGGTTTAGTGATAACTTAGTGGGGATTAGGTTATAAAATCAAGGGTATCATATTCATATTTTGATTTCGATTTTCGTATACCAAGCATCATAAATGAAAATGAAATAGATTTCATTTTTATTTTCACCTTCTAAACTCGCTTATCAAGCGTCTCTTTAGTATTGCTAAGTAGGTAAACGTGCCGAGTGGCTCGGGGCTGTGCTTGATTTGGACGATCCATTTTATTACCTTTTATGTCAAATGTATTTTTGAAATTATTATAACGACGTGTAGGGAAGATACCATGGAAGTCCTTGTTCTGTGGCATTAAGAGTGTAAACGGTTACATTCTTAATTTTTTAGACATTAAAGATTAAATCTCAATTTTGATGAATTATTATGAATTTTTTAATAATGATTGATTTAAAAATATTAGATTGATTAGTCGTATATTGTGAACGATTCTTAATTTATTAGATAGGGAAATTTTTTATTAAATCGAGTCGGTTATCTCCAAGATTAGTCGGTGTCAATTGGATTTCGATGGCAATTAAAAAAAAGAATGTAAAAGTTGCAATGGTACAATGTGGTTAAATTTGTACTTGCACTATGTAAAATATTGAGCCATATTTGGTTGATATTGGTACTGAGCGGAGCTGTAAGACCTCGTAGCGGCCTCATAAATAGTCGAAGGCTCTTATGAGGTGTTGCTGCCTCGCAAAAGCCATCGTGAGAAGCTTTGCTGCTATGCGAGGCGCTTTGTGAGGATGCGATGGTCTCACCTAGTAGCGAGGCAACGAAGCCTAGCATGAGGTTCTGTGGTCAGGCAAGGCCTCACTATCTGTCTGGCGGTAGATCTCACGCAAAGCCTTACCTTACAACGACATGACATTATATATATATATATATATATATATATATATATAACTTTTTTACTGTTAATTTATTTTTAAAAATTGCTTTCTCGACTGTTTAAACTCAAAGATTAAAGATTACAATTATTTTAAGAATGAAATTTATTTTTCTTTGTTAATTTCTTTCTCTACCATATATAAAGAAAAATTCAAAAGTTAATACCTCTTTAATTAATGATAAGGGGAAAAAATCTCTTTACATATTATTAAAAAAGTTAAAAAAGATAATTAAATATGATATAATTTTAAATATTATTCTGATTAAATTAATTATCATATATATAAATTTAGTATCAAAAATTTAAATTTAAAATTATTTATCGTAATTATTCTTGGTGATTTTAGTTTATTTTAATGGTAAATTGCTTTAATTCCCCACTTCTAAACTTGAATTTGCATGCAATCCCTAACCAAACTTTTATTTGCATGCAGTTCCTGATGGGATTGACAAGATAACTTTGTGAGTATAAAAGTTGAAAAGTTGAGTATAAAAGTTAGAAAATTGAGTATATAAGGTTTCATCCACCAAATCAAAAAACTGCATACTCAATTTTCACTCTTTTATACTCACTTTTCATTTTTTTTATACTCATTTTTCACTGATGTATATTCAATTTTCACTCTTTCATACTCAATCCATTAGGGAGTTAACACAAAGAAAAATGCAACTGGGGACTGAATGCAAAGTTTGACTCCCCATTAGGGAGTTTACTGCAATTCACCGTTATTTTAAATTCTTTTTTTATTTTTAAAATCTTAATTTAATTAAATTTAACTTATTATTTAATTATAATTTTTAAAAAATAAAATAAAATATTATTGTATTAATTTTAAAAATTATCATAATATATTTAATGATGTTGAAATTGAAGATTATCATCTTCATAAATACAAGAAAGGTATTGAAGTTGATGTCTCTATAATAAAATTATAATTAAGATTATTTAATGGTGAAAATGCCTTAACTCATTAATAACAAACTAAATTTTCTCCTAGTTCTTACATCAGAAAAATTTTATTTTCATTATATGCATATAAATTTTTATTTGTTTCAACTCTCTAATGCATACTGATTTACCTAATTATTCTCATTCTGTTAAATATAAAAAATTCTAAATAAAATATAATTCTTCCTAAATTTAGTTCTATTTAAAGAGAATCTAATATATTTTTTATCAAATTGATTGCGATTCATTTTCAGCCTGACTAATCGATTGGAAACTCATACCAATTGATTTGCTTAGGATGAGTCGATTGCGATTGGGCAACTGTGATCGATTGGGAATTAGATAAGTAATTGATCAGCTGTGTTTGTCGCGCGGGAATAGAACTCTCTTTTTATAGGTACAAAAAGTTTAAAAGTATGTATAATCCTTCTTAAATTTAGTACAATTTAAAAAAAAATTAATATATTTTTTATTAAATTGAGCACGACTCTTTCTGGTTGACCAATTGACTTAGGTTGAATTGATTGACCAATCGATTGGTCAGGTAGACAAAAAGTCGTGCTTAATTTGATAGAAAATATACTAGGTTTTAGTTTAAATGTGTAAAATTTAAGAGGAATTATATTTCTTTTTGGATTTTTTGTACCTATAAAAAATGAGGGTAATTAGATAAATTTGTGTCAATTAGAGAGTTGAAGTAAATAAATATTTGCATATAGGGAGTGACCGTGCCTCTAGTAGTATCCACATGAGCTCACTTCGTTCGTCACACAAACTCAGTTTCGAAGAAGAATCAACTTTGTGGTGCTAGCCACTAGGATGGTTCGATCAAAGGAGAAAAGAAGAGGAAGAGGTCAACTTTCGACCAAGAGAAGGTAGGAGGAAGCAACAACAAGGTCATTCACAAAATGACCTTTTTATACTCATCCAAATCAATAGCAAAGGTCTTTATTTTTTAGTCTCCATGCCTCTTGGTCTCCTTGGATTAATGCCCAGGGTCATAACCTTTTGTATTTATTCAATGAATATAAAAGGTTTTATATTTTGGTCTTCCTCTTTAATAATGCTTTCATTAAACCTTTTAATGAACATTATTCTTTCTTAAGTGGTTAAGTCTATTCTAAATGAGTCTAACTCGGATTAGACTCAATCCAATAGTCCAATTGGATTCATTTGAGTCTAACTCAATTAATCAAATTTCGAATTAGACTTCAACACATTTTAGTCAAACTAAAATCAATGTATATCTCCGAAACAACATGTTTTTTTGTGTGTGACCCAATAACCTCTTGCAACGTTGGTAATATATCTAAATCACTATAGATATATAAGCAATAAGTAGCATCTAGCAATGTATCATTGCTACCTAAGTATTGAGAATGTCGAGATCCGATCTAACATTTTCGTGCCTATTCTCTTGTATAACTTTGCCCTTCTATCCTTGTTATCTAGATTGATCAATGAGGTATAGATCGTGTCTTTCTCTTATCAATATTTGTATTTCATGATCCCTATTTAGACTCATGCAACCAAATGATCTCAATATCTCATATTGACTCATTTAAGCATGATCATGGATTTTAGTAGTCCTACTCGATTAAGGGGTCCACAAATATTAATCCTGTCATATGGAAGGGATAGATCCCATCTACATCACTTATATTCCTTCGTATAATTTATTGTATATCCAGTGATCGATTTTATAGTCCACCCTAAATGGGTGACGCTTGATGATACCAAAGTATACAATTTCTTATGTAGAAAATTATAGTGATTTCATGTATAAGGACTATTCATATCAATAACTATTCTGAGAAAGTTTATGATATTCATATAATAATCCATTAAGTTTTCTCATGCAGGGTCAATTCACTATATATTTTTTAATATATAATCATGTGTTAACTTGATATCTTATATCTATGATTTGTGAGATAAGTCATCAATTAACCTATATACTAGTCTCAATGCATTAATATTAGTCTTATATATTAAAACTTGACTAGGAATATTTAAGAGTAATATTTTTGATATTCTCTCGCAATCAATTCAACCAATTGATATACTGTAGATTATAATTATTATTCTACGACATTATTATATTTATTCAACAGACAGAAATATAAAGTAAATATAATAACCAAAGGATTGCCTTTTATTTATAAATATGAGTCAATCAACTCAATGATTGACTGTTAGGGGTTACATCAATAATCTTTCACTAGCACTAGAGTTAATCATTGAAGTATTCAATAATGAGTGACCTAGTGTAACCATCATGCTTCCTCTGTGCCAAGCCGTGAACAGTGGGTCCGTTACGTTAGCATCTATATTGATGTGTTGTAGATTGGAATTATTATTTTAGGATATTATATTTATTCAGTTGGCAGAAGTATGAAGTAATATAATAACCAAAGCATTGTCTTTTATTTTAAATATAATATTTTATGACCTAAGTCAATCAACTCATGATTGGCTGTTAAGGCTTACACTAATAATCTCCCACTAGCACTAAAGTCAATCACTAAAGTATTTAATACCGAGTGAACTAGTGTAACCTTCATGCTTCCTCTGTGCCATGCCGTGGTTAGTGGGTCTGTTATATTAGCATCTGTTGGTTCCTTGTACAGTCTCACATATTTTCTAAATGTCAAGCAATAATCTTTAGTTCGTCTTAAGTACATAAAAATTTTCTTGATCGCAATCCAATGACTTTCATCTAAATTTGACTGATATCTACTCGTCATGCTCAATACATATGAGCCATTAAGACGAGTACAAAGCATGACATACATGATAGACCCATTAGTAGATGCATAAGGAATCTGATCCATGCGATCGCTCTCTTCCTTAGAAGAGGGATATTGATTCATCGAAAGACTCACTCCATATGACATCGGCAGGAATCCCTTTTAGAAATTTTACATCGCAAAACGATTAAGCATCTTGTCAATATATGTATTCTAACTTAGACCAAGCAATTTGTTAGATCTATCTATATAGATCTTGATGCCTAAAATATAGGCCGCTATACCTAAATCCATCATTGAGAAATAATTTCCAAATCATGTCTTTACAGACTGTAGTGTAGGGATATCATTTCCAATGAGAAGTATGCCATCTACATACAAGATAAAAAAAATAACTGTGCTCCCACTAACTCTTTTATAGACACAAGGTTCATTTTCATTTGCAATGAAACCAAATGCTTTGATTATATCATCGAATCGAATATTCCAGCTTTGAGAAACTTGCTTTAGCCCATAAATGGACCTTTGCAACTTACATACCTTTTCAATGCTCTTTGGATCTATAAAACCCTCAGGTTGTGTCATGTACACATCTTCGAGTAGATTTCCATTTAAAAATGTGGTTTTGACATCTATCTGCCAGATCTCATAATCATGATAAGCTGCGATAGCAAACATGATCTGAATAAACTTAAGTTTCGTAACTGGTAAAAAAGTTTTATCATAGTCTCTACCATGAATTTGCTTGAACCTTTTAGCTACCAATCATCCTTTATAGGTATGCATAAAATCATTCATGTCAGTCTTTCTCTTAAAGACCCACTTACACCCAATTGATTTGATCCCTTCAGGTGGATCAACCAGAGTTCATACATGGGCAGTGTACATGGATTTTATTTTGGACCTTATGACGTCTAGCCATTTCTCAGAATCTGAGCTAATCATAGCTTCTTGATAAGATATATGCTCGTTAAAATCAACAAGCATAATATCATCATGGTCAGATAAGAAAAATGAATATCTCTTAGGTTGATGATTTATCCTATCAGATCTGTGTAGAGCTTGGTTTACTCGAACATGTTTTGCATCACAACTTCTTGTGTAACAAACTCATGATCCACAATACTTTGTGGTGTCTGTTCAATTTCCATTAATGTCACAATGTCATATTCTGATTTTGAACTTCTTCAAGATTAATTTTATTCCCATTAGTTCTTCTAGAAATGTACTCATTCTAGAAAAATACCATTTCTAGTGATAAACACTTAGCCTTATGTGAGATTATAAAAGTAATATCCCTTCATTTCCTTGGGATGCCCTACAAAGTAGCACTTATCTGATTTGGGTCCTAGTTTCTTTGTGACTTGACATCGAACGTAAGCCTCACAATTGCAAATCTTCATAAAAGACATCTTGGGACTCTTCCTAATTCATATCGTATATGATATCTTTATGACAATTTTAGACAGAACTCGGTTAAGTGTGAAAATAAATATCTCTAGAGAAAATCCCCAAAAGAAAGTAGGAAGATATGTTTGACTCATCATTGATCATACCACACTCAGCATTGTGGTGGTCTAGGTGGAGTGAGTTGAGATATGATCCCACACTCAGCAAGATGATCACGAAACTCTTACCTAAGGTATTACCCACCTTGATCTGATCAAAGCATCTTAATACTTTTGCCAAGTTAGTTTTGTACTTTATTCTTGAATTCCTTGAACTTTTTAAAGGATTTCGACTTGTATTTCATTAGATACACATAGCGTATTTACTGACATCATCAGTAAAAGTAATGAAGTACTGATAGCCTCCTCCAGCTGCTATATTGAAAGGGCCATAAACAGTCAATATGTATGAGTCCTAACAAGTCAATCGCTCTTTCACTGTGTCCACCAAAAGGAGTCTTTGTCTTCTTGCCTAGAAGACAAGATTCGCATGCCTCATATGATTCAAAATCTAATGACTCCATAAGTCCATCCTTATGGAGTTGTGATATATGACTCTCATTTATGCGACCAAGCGACAATGTTAAAGATATGTTTGGTTCAAATGATTAGATTTGAACCGTTTGGTACTTATGTTATAGATTGAGGTTTCAAAGTCTAGAACATAGAGTCTATTCATATGAAGTGCACTACAATAGAGCATATCATTTAAATAAATAGAACAATATTTATCTTTTATTATAAATGAGAAACCTTTTTTGTTTAAACAAGAAATAGAGATAATGTTCTTAATTAAAGTAGACACATAATAACAGTCCTCAAGTTTTAAAATAAGCCTAGTGGTCAAAGATGAGGAATATGTTTCTATAGCTATAGCAGCAACTCTTACGCCATTATCACTCATAGGTCAACTTCGCCATTTGTCAACGATCTACTCTTTCTTAGTCTCTGCACATTAGTACAAATGTGAGATGCATAGTCGGTATCTAATACACATGAAGAAGAAATAGATAGATTAACTTCTATAACATATATACCTGAGGTAGAGTCTCATTTCTCTTCTTTTTAACTTCCTCCAGGTATAGTTTATAGTTTTTCTTTCAATGTCCGATCTCACCATAGTGGAAGCAGATTTTTTCCTTAGGCACCCTGCCATTGGGCTTTAATATAGTAGACTTGACCTTGCCTTTGGTTTGAGCCTTACCCTTACCTTTGAGCTTCCATTTGCCTTTGCTTTTTTACACCATAATTACGGTACTAGGCTTAGTCTTCTTAAGATTGTGCTCAGCAATTCTCAACATGCTAAGCATCTCAGGCAATGATTTATCAATTTCATTCATGTTGTAGTTCATGATAAATTGACTATACCCTATGGCAATGATTGCAGGATAAGATCAATGCCCAATTTTTAGACCATTGGAAATCCTAATCATTCAAGGTTCCTTTTGTATCTTGCATGCAAATAAAGTTTTTGATACCTCAAACCTATCGTGCCTTGCTTACCCTTAATATGGTTATTTAAGATGCTCAACCATATCATGAGCATTCATGTTCTTATGTTGCTTCTGAAGCTTAGAGTTCATGGGAGCATACATAAGACATGACACATCCAGTGCATCATCTTGATGCTTCTTTAAACATTTATTTTGGCACGAGTATCAGACATACAGTTTTTGTTCTTGCTTGAAAATGATTTATTGGTGCCAGAAGTACTAGATTGAACCTTATTTTGATATTGGTAAAAGGTTCAAAGTTAAGTATATTTTGTGATTTAATATATTCCACCAAGTGTGTAGGAAGGTCCTAGTGTAACTAAGCATGAAGTCCTGATCTGCGGGTGAAGTCTTGGTCGAGGATTGGGAACTGAAGACCTGGTGAGTGAAGTTGGGCACGAAGACCTGATCGGAAGTTGGGCACTAAAGTCTTGGTTGAGGACTGGATAGAAGACTTAGCCAAGAGAGGACAACGGACAAGAGTCAGGATGGGTCGAGGTAATGACATCATGAGTTCCAGAGTTGTCGAAGGTTGAGCAAAAGTCCAACTGAAGGTGCCGGTTGGTGACAGGTAACTTCTCCTATGTGGAGTAGGTGAGGACATGTTTGTCGGAAGAGGGAACAGTAGGCGTTGTTCTGACCTAGGATTTCGATTAAAACCTAAAAGTCAAGATTGGACAGCATGGGTTGTCGGATACATGCATATTTACTTCACTTGTTATTCTAATCCTGTGTTGCAGCAAAGCAAAGGGGTGAACTGTTGGCTGTTGCCCCTTAAGCGCCTGAATGGTTGCCAGGTGCCCAAGAATACAAGCACCCGAGTGGTACTCTGCGCTCGAGAGGTTTCAACTCGGCCAGGGCTTAGCTGAGTTGGCCCACATTGAATGGAGATTCCACGTCAGCAACACAGCGCGCCCGAGAGCAGTTAGGTGCTCGAGTGTGGATAAGGCTTGGACTGAGCAAGGATGAGGCAGTGACCGGATCGTAGAAACATGGGCACCCGTGATGGCTATACGGGCGCCTGAGTGACCCTATATAAGGGTTCTTCCACCAGAAGCCTCGACATCAATGCTACTATATTTCTTGCTCTTGTGTGCTGTGTGAAAGATCTGCCAACGATGTTGAAAAGTTTCTTCGAAAATGACACGCTAAGTTTCTTAATCCTTAATTGTCGATATAAATGTGACTTTCTTTATTTGCCTTGCATTGTACTTAAAGCTTTTGTACTCATCTTCTGAATTGATAGAATTGTCCAAAATAAATGGTCAAGGACTGTGGACCTTGGAGTAGGAGCTATCACATACTTTGAACCTAGTAAAAAATAATTGCATTAGCTGTGGTTCTTTTTACTTATGCTTATTTTCACTGTGTACTCGAAATTGTTTTAAATCCGAATCGAAATCTATTGAACGCGATATTCATCCCCACACTATTGCTCTCTATGATTCTACAATTGGTATCAGAGCGGTGTTTGCTTAGACTTGGTGAAACCACCATTTGAGTCGTTGTTTTTTGAATTTGTGATTTTTGAACTAATTAGAAACGATATTATTACCTCTTTCTGATATTTTCTCTCGTTCAAAAGTTTTTCACTTCTTAAAGTTGGTGCAACACCATTTGAGATTATTTATTTTATTTCTTCCCACACTATTAATCCAAGACAAGTCTTGCTACAAGTTTTCCTTATTTGTGTTTTGCAAGATTTTCCTTTTTCTCTCTTGATGGCTCAACAAGAAGGCTACAGTGTTGGGGCAATCTTGATTAGGTCAGGGTTGACCTAGTTTGACTAGGCTCGGGTGAGCTTATGTCTGGTAAGCTTATGTCTGGTAATCTTGAGACGTTTCGATGTTTGATAATGATGTTTGAATGTCGTGTGAGTCAAGTGGGCCAAGGTTGACTGGAGACTTGACTGGAGCAGACCTAGTGGGACTAGACATACCTAGTGGGGATAGGTGAAGTCCAGGTAGATCGGGAAGATCGCACGTTGGCACAGGAAAAGTCCTTGTGGGACTAGGCACACCTAGTGGGACTAGGTGAAGTCCAGGTGGATCGGGGAGATCACACGTTGGCATGCGAAAAGACCTAGTGGGACTAGGCATACCTAGTGGGACTAGGTGAAGTCCAGGTGGATCTGGGAGATCGTACGCTGGCATGGGAAAAGACCTAGTGGGATTAGATGAGGTCTAGGTGGATTGGGGAGATTGCACGCTGGCAAGGTGGAAGTCTACCGAGAGACTAGACCTAATTCAAGGGTTAGGCAAACCTGGTTGGGAATCAGGTTAAGTACTAGTTGGGTGTTAGGTAGAAGAAATCCAAGTTGGTCAAAGGGTTGATCGGACAGTTGGTAGAGAAGTCCTAATAGGTCACGGTTGACCAAGGTTAGGCGAGGGAATCCTAGACTTGTACACACAAGTTAGGGTTGGGCTCAATCGATTGGGTTCTCGCGAATATAAGCTATCTTGATCGATTGGGTGATCGATTAAGAAAGGTGTGGATTGATTGGGTAATCGATTGGGAGAAATAAGTTGCGAGAACAGAAGGTGGCTGAATCGATTGGGCAATCGATTCAACCTTCTCTTAATCGATTGATCAATCGATTAAGAGGACCGGTAATCGATTGGGCGATCGATTACGACAGTATTGAGCGAGAGCACAGAAAGGTGCCGACTCAATTCAACAATCGATTAAGGTTGTTCTTAATCGTTTGGCTAATCGATTAAGCTTCAAAAAATAGCCGTTGAACGACTAAGTCTGACGTGGTAATCGATTGGATAATCGATTATGAAACCCTAGGCATCGGGTATACAGGGTTTTCACGCAGGTTTGAAGCGTATCGCTCGACAGGGCTTGCGCAGTTCTTCTCCTCCTTCCTCGCCATTTCAAGAGAAGCTTTGGGCGATAGTGATGCTGCACTTCCAATGTTCTAGAGGCTATCTCTGTTGGTTGCGGTATGACTTGGCGGGCTTCCTAAGCGAATACTTGGTCATCCTTGAGAGACCTCTCCATGTCTACGGATTAAAAATTAATCCGAATGGAGACCCATCCCCCAAACGACCATCTTGCGATCGTATCGATCAGTTCGAATTACAACTTGGCCAATCTTAACGATCGAGCCTTGTAATTTGCCTAACCGATCGACCATGGAAAAGGCGACGAGTGGATCGCTGATTTTTGTGTTTATTATTGGGGTCCAATAATTAATTATTAACAATGATTAACAAATAATCAAAGAACATAATAATTAATTAACAAGCCACATGAAATGATAAAATTAATCAAGGGAACCAAGATTGAAATATACCTTTCTTTACCTCGTAGTCTTTTGCCTTATGTCCCTTCTCTCTTGGACGTCGTGTGGGTGATGAGCTACCAAGAACCAGAATCACCAAGGGTCTCCACACGCCGATCAAAACCCTAGGACTAGGGTTAGCCGCTGGCCACACTAAGAAGAAGAAGATGAAGGAGATGAAGAGGAAAGCTCTTCTCCTTCACCACCACCCTCTCTAACGTTTTCAACCTCTTCCTATCACACGACACAAAGCACACAAGGAAGATCTCTCTTCCTCTCTTCTCCCTTGCAAGCGCCCGAGCACCCTAAGGCCCCGCCGCCTACTCTCCTTGCGCCGGCCGCCGGACCTCCTCCCTCCCTCACCGTACACCACAAAAGGGAGAGAAGATCTCTCCCTTTGATTGGTTGGAGCTGGCAACTGAGAGGTTGTGAAGGGGAGAAGGAAAGATGAAGGAAGAAGAGAGCTCTTCTTCCCTCTTGCCGCACACCTTAGGAGAGAGAAGAGAGAGAGAGAGAAAGGGAAGAGGTTTAGGGTGGATGATTAATTGGATTAAGCCTTGATTTCTTGATCCCATGGGGTATATATAGGGCTAAAGTAGGGACCATGAGGAGGAGTTGGGTCTTGGCCCGCTAATGGATCCAAATCCGATCCATTAATGAAGGTCCATTCCATTAAAGGATCTCCATTGAACTTCCTCACCAACCCCTATTTTTTCATATAGGCTCCACCTATTATGAGTACATCCATCTCCCTGTGTTTAAGATATCGTATGCCCGTTGATTAATTTAAATTACTGACAATTTTAATTAATCAACTTCTAACTCCTTGACTAGTATCACTCAACCTTATCATCATGTTGGATCAAATTCAACTGCAGGGTTTAATATGATGCACCTTATGAGCTCATCAAGGGGGCATCATCATCCCGACTCACCAGGACACGAATTCCGTCAATAATCAACGACACACCATTTAATTAATATTATTTCCCAACTTATCGGGCCTATCAATTTAGCAGAATAAATCTCGCTCATTGGTAAATTAAAGAAATAAAATACTAACTACACGTGCCCGTTATTATATCGGGATTTAGAGATTGTACTCCATAATAATCCGAGGTCTAATCCAATTATAAAGTCAATATAAATTGGATGACATCTATTTTGGTCCTGCTCAATGCACACAAAACACACTAGTGTAATTCTATGGTCAAGACAAACCACACCTAATTACACTACAACCATCCTGATGTTTTGTCCAACTCTATTTCGGTTGTGAGCCTCTCCTTATACTATGCAAGGGACTGATAACATGATCTTTTGTGTGTCACCACACACAATGTTATCTACAATGTAGAGCATGAGACTGTTATGCATATACTAATTTAAACATGTAACTGTGCTGTTGTGATTCTCTTTCAAAATGTAGATAATCATATAAAATAACAAGTCTTTTAGTATACATCTAACAATCTCAAGCTTGAAGAAAGCAAGGAAAGCAAAGAGAGCTTGTTGTAAATCTTGTAAGATTTCCTATTGTATTTGCTTCCTCTTATTGTATTCTTCTTGTAAGCTTGTAAGAGGTTTCTTCACCTCAAGAAGGAGATCTTTCATAGTGTATGAGAGAGTGAGGAGAGCGGATCCTTGAATTAGTCACCTCAAGGAGGTGGATACTAAGTAAATCCTAGAGTGTTAGCATTGCTTGAAGTCTTCCGCGGTGATAAATCTTCTACAAGCAAATCGGAGCTAATCACCCCCCTCTAGCTCTCCTACTGTAGCGACCCGCCTTCTTCTACCTTAGACGGCTCGTTACTTTCCTCTACTTCTCAACTCTAATGCACGACTAAAAGTAAAATGCGGAAATCTTTTTTTTCTTTTAAATTCTTCTAACAATTATATTCTAACTTAAGTAGTCATGCATGATACCATATCACACTTTCCTTCTCAAAACTCGTAGTTGATACTTATTGAAACAAGCCTCACCCAACTCAAACTGCCCGTACCAGTCGACTGGTGACGTGGCAGTCGACTGGTACGCCTGTAATCAGAATTACAGGTTTCGGCTCTTGCTTCTTAAGCCCACCATTCATTCAGTTTCGAGCCATATCAAACTATGACACCACTTCTATACTCTATGTCAGTTTCCTAAACAATTTAGCCAATCAAACGAATCCATAACTTGAATTTAGGACTTTTATGGAAGAAAATAAACTAAACAAGTTTATATGAACTTAAACAATAGAGTTTGTATCAATCTTGACTCCTATGCATTCATAACACCAAATACATGTTCTACGACCTTGCTAAAGCATTATGAAATGTGATTGCAACTTTTCTAAACATTTTTAAGCAATAAAAACTTGATTCAAAGGGAAATTGATACTATCTTGGCACAAACACCTTTTTCTCTAACAAAGTATCAATATCTCTAACTACTCACACTTCTACTCATCCAATGCAATCATAAGGATATGTATGCTAAACGAAATGACATGGAATCTTTACTCTAAGAAATTGAGCATGTAAAACTATCCAAAACTCAAATACTCTATAATCTCCATAAAGCAAGAACTTGAAATTTGAATAAACTTAAACATTGCAATTCAAATAACTAAATTGTCTCGTCTCAAAGATCTCTCCATAATCAGCCACCACACACACTCTACTCAGCACCGCCTCGTCGTCTTCCTTCAGAATTGCTTGCCTTTACCTTTATCTGCAATAAGAGGAAATGCATCTATAAGCATAAAGCTTAGTAAGTACTATCTAGCTCACAAAAACTCGGAATGTGCAAACATGCTTCTAGAACAATATGAAAATCATATGAGATACTAATATGCTTGAAAGAAAACTAAGAACATGTATAACTCAAAACATGCATACTCAAGCAATAATAAATCTCAATTTACTTTTCTTGGCTCAACTTGAAACTTTAGCTATTCTTTAACTTTTGAAAACTTTCTTAAACTTTCGAAACTTTGCTAAAGCATATACTTGAAAATAATAATCACTTGGATCCACTGAAGACGTAAGTACCATCTGATGCGCGTTCCCTAAAAGGTTGGGGTAGCGAGCCACCAATCCTAATAGAGCAGACCTTGGTCTACCAGGGCCAAGACCTTGGAATTGGACACCTGGATTTCTTTAACGACGCCCTTGGACGCCGGGTACTGGCCTTAGAAAATAAAATAGCTTTTCTTTCTTTTCTTTCTTATCTGTAAATGCCTTGGCATTTTCTGAAGCACCTTGCGTGCTAAAATCCCTAAGTCTTGACTTTTGGGGATTTCTTAAGGCCTTGGCCTTTTCTTTTCTTATCTTTATCTTCTCTTTTCTTTTCTCATAGCTTTTCTTGGTCCCTAATCTCATATAGGGCACTCAATAAAATATATAAGCATATAATGAACTAAGATCACATGCAAAAATCTTAACAAGAAGTAAATATCACTTTTAAAAACTTTTAAAGGAAATTCTTGCGGAAAAACCGCCTCTTACTGCAGGTGAGCAGTACTTACATTGATATCTTGGACTTACAACCAAGATTGACGTCTAGAGCTCGGGAGAAACTTGAGATCTCGGAGAATTCTTCACGCCTACGCGTTCCTCTCGTCGCGGGGATCCCGAATATAGGATTATCTCTTGGAGAAGAGTCTTGGCCGGCCCTCTAGAGCTTGGTGTTGGTCGGCGTCGCCCCAAGAGAGGAGAGGAGGTCGGCGTGAGGGTTTGGAGAGGAGAGAAATAAAACTTCTCTCTTTAATTAGCTATTTATACTTAAGGGTCGGATCAACCTAACTATACCATAAATACCCTTCTCTCCGTCCCTTGTTGTGCTTGATACCCCTAGCCTGGCTGGTCGCGCGCTTGCCTTGTCTGCTGCTGGTAGCGGGTTCGAACCACCGGCTGCCCGTAAGTGGGTTTTTTCCTTTTTCTCCTTTTTTTTTTCATTTCTTTTTCCAAAAATACTAAACGGACTCGGAAAATTCCATAAAAATATTCTAAAAATTCCTAAAAATATCTAGAATATTTCTAAACTATTTTTAAATAATTCTAAGGACTTTAAGAACTAAAAATGGAAATTTTGGGGCGTTACAATCCCCCATACCTTATTCTAAGTTCGTCCTCGAACTTAGAATAATTCTGGATATCTCTCTCTCATGCTGTCCTCACGCTCCCAAGTAGCCTTTTCATGCTTTTGATTCTGCCAGATGACCTTCACTAGTGGCACTTCTTTGTTTCTTAATCTCTTAACTGCTTTGTCCACTATCTGTGTCGGTCTGCTCTCATAACTAAGATCTTCTTGGATCTGTACTGACTGAGGCTGAATCACTTGGCTAGGGTCGTGAATACACTTCTTTAGCATAGAGACATGAAAGGTACTGTGGATAGCTGACATATCCTCTGGTAGGTCCAGCTCATATGCTACCTTACCAACCCTCTTTATGATCTTGTAGGGTCCTATGTAGCGAAGACTTAGCTTGCCCTTCTTGCCAAATCTCATCACTCCCTTCATAGGAGCGACCTTGAGAAATACTAAATCTCCAACTTGGAATTCAAGAGGTCTACGGCGTGTGTCAGCATAACTTTTCTGTCTACTCTGGGCAATCTCAATCCTCTGGCGGATCGTCTGGATAGCCTGAGTGGTCTCATCTATAAGCTCAGTCTGGCTGTCTAGTCCTGACTCCATCTCTTTCTTCTCACCAGCTTCTTGCCAACATATGGGTGATCTGCATTTCCTGCCATACAATGCCTCATAAGGTGCCATCCTGATGGTGGCCTGATAGCTATTGTTGTAGGCAAACTCAGCTAAGCACAGAAATTTGCACCAACTACCTTTAAAGTCCAATGCACAAGCCCTGAGCATGTCTTCTAAAATCTGATTTACTCTCTCTGTTTGTCCGTCCGTCTGGGGATGGAAGGCTGTGCTGAACTGAAGTTTGGTGCCTAGGGCGTCCTGAACACACTTCCAAAAATGGGAGGTGAATCGCCCATCTCTGTCAGACACGATCGACTTCGGAACTCCGTGAAGCCTGATCACTTCTCTCATGTACAGCTGTGCTAACTGCTCTACCGAATGCGATAACTTGTTGGCTAGGAAATGGGCAGACTTGGTCAATCTGTCCACTATCACCCAAATTGCATCGTGTCCATGGGTGGTTCTTGGAAGACCTGTGATAAAGTCCATGGATATTTCTTCCCATTTCCACTCTGGAATGGGAAGTGGCTGTAGAACTCCTCTTGGTCTCTGGTGCTCTGCTTTGACCCTCTGGCAGGTCAAGCAGGTACTGATATATCTGGCCACGTCTCGCTTGAGTCCAGACCACCAGAATCTTTGCTTTACATCTTGGTACATCTTGGTAGAACCAGGGTGCATAGAGTACGGGGTACTGTGGGCTTCTTCTAAAATATTCTTCCTTAGTTCCTCATCATTGGGGACGCAAAGGCGGTCTCCAAGATAGAGGATGCCACTGTCTGATACTCGAAACTCTGAATTTTCTGCCTCTTGGATCCCCTGCTTGATCTTCTGGATCTCTGGGTCTTGATCTTGCTTTTCTTGTATATCTTTAAGCAGGGTTGACTCTAGGGTCAATGCAGAAAATTGCCCAACTATTACTTCGACTCCAAAATCCTTTATTTCTTTCTGAAGTGGTAGAGACAGTGATGATAGGGACATCAGTGCTGCACAGGATTTTCTGCTCAGTGCATCTGCCACTTTATTAG
Organism: Boesenbergia rotunda; assembly: GCA_024364735.1. Lineage (NCBI taxonomy): Eukaryota > Viridiplantae > Streptophyta > Magnoliopsida > Zingiberales > Zingiberaceae > Boesenbergia > Boesenbergia rotunda. Next base: position 282,193 of record JAGFNQ010004127.1, on the reverse strand, counting down.
CTTTACCTGGGTGGTAGAGGATTTCACAATCATAATCTTTGATCAACTCTAGCCACCTGCGCTGCCTCATATTCAGATCCTTCTGAGTGAAGAAGTACTTCAAACTCTGATGGTCTGTGAAGATCCTGCACTGCACTCCATACAGGTAGTGTCTCCAAAGCTTCAGTGCAAAAACCACAGCTGCTAGCTCAAGGTCGTGTGTAGGGTAATTCTTCTCATAGTCCTTGAGCTGTCTGGAGGCGTATGCTATTACTTTACCGTCTTGCATGAGGACAGCTCCAAGGCCCATCTTGGATGCATCACTGTAGATGTCAAAGGCCTTGTCACTCTCTGGAACAGTCAGGATGGGAGCACTAGTCAATCTTTTCTTCAGTTCTAGGAAGCTGTGCTCGCATTTATCTGACCACTCAAACTTCTGATTCTTTCTGGTCAGGGCTGTGAGTGGAGAGGCTATTCTGGAAAAATCCTCCACAAATTTTTCTGTAATATCCTGCCAGGCCTAAGAAACTCCTGATTTCACTGGCATTCTTGGGTCTACACCAGTTGCTGACTGCTTCTATCTTGGCTGGATCAACTTGAATACCTTCCTTGGAAATAATGTGGCCTAGGAAGGCCACCTGATCAAGCCAAAACTCACACTTTGAGAATTTGGCGTACAACTCCTTCTGGTGTAAGGTTTGCAACACTATCTTCAGGTGTTCTTCATGTTCTTTCCGAGTCTTTGAATACACTAGGATATCATCAATGAAGACAATGACGAACTTGTCCAGAAAGTCCTTGAACACTCTATTCATTAGATGCATAAACGTCGCAGGGGCGTTTGTCACTCCAAAGGGCATGACCACAAACTCATAGTGCCCATATCTTGTACTGAAAGCAGTCCTTGGCACATCACTCTCCTTCACTCTGAGCTGATGGTAACCTGATCGCAGATCTATCTTGGAGAACACTGTGGCTCCCTTCAGCTGATCAAATAAATCATCTATCCTTGGCAAAGGATATCTGTTCTTGATGGTTACCTTATTCAAAGCTCGATAATCTATGCACATTCGCATAGATCCATCTTTCTTCTTGACAAACAGTACAGGAGCTCCCCAAGGTGAATGACTAGGGCGGATGAAACCCTTGTCAAGCAGCTCTTGCAATTGTTCTTGTAATTCTTTTAGTTCTGCTGGTGCCATGCGATAAGGTGCCTTCGAAATTGGGTTGGTTCCTGGGGCCAACTCAATTTCAAACTCAATTTCCCGATTGGGAGAGAGTCCTGGTAACTCTTCAGGAAACACCTCAGGATAGTCACAGACTACCCTCACTTCTTCTCTCTTCAATCCTTCTCCTTGACTTGCATCCACTATATGAGCTAGAAAACCAGAGCACCCCCTTCTCTAACACTCTCTGAGCTTGTAAGGTAGATAGGAACCTATTTATCTTTCTCCTTGGGTCTCCAATAAACTCAAATGAAGGTTCTGCTTCTGGTGTGAACTTGACTTTTCTCTTGCGGCAGTCTATAGAAGCATTATACTTGCTCAAGAAGTCCATTCCTAAAATGACATCGTAATCCTTCATTTCAAGGACTACCAAGTCACTGTAGAGCTCTCGGTTGGAAATCTAGATTGATACTGCCCTTAGCCTCTCAGTAGAGGCCATCACTTCCCCTGACGGTAAGGTTGTTAAGAACTTCATCGTTCAACCTTTCTGGTGGCCTTTATACTGTTTAAGTAGTGCTCAGTGATCAAAGCACTACTTATTAGTTCTTCGGAGGTTTGCAGCCTCTTAACACCGCTAGCCCCCTTTAACGCTATCTCAGGCCTTAACATCTTGAGCATTAGCCTAACTACCTCTTTTTCTGTGCTAACTAGCTCTGGGCACAGACGAGCTAACCGCTTAAACATCTTCACTGCTTCATCCACGGATAGTTCTCCTTGTCTGAACTCCGTGAATTCATCATAAGGCTTGTTGGTTACTTGCATGTGAAAGTATTCTTCGAAGAACTCAGTCTCGAAGTCGGCTCATGTCATCTGGCTGACATTTCTCTTGGCCTTGACTCTCTTCCACTATATTCTAGCATCTCCCGTAAGGCAGAAAGATGCACACTTTATCTTCTCTACCTCATGCCAGTCCAGTAGCCCTACTATTCTTTCCAACGTTTTGAACCATGCTTAAGCATCCCATGGTTTACTTGTGCCCGGGGAAATTCCCTGGCTCCAGTTTCTTCTACTGAATGAGGTATGCTTCTTGCCTTACTCTCCCGAGCCGCCACCTCTAAGAGATTTGGTGGTGGTACTGACTCTGTTGCCTCTTGCCCTCTAGGAGCTTGCTCCTCGTTTTGGGCCTTTCTAGGACGTCCTCAAATGTATAATTTAACACTTAATGGTAATGTTCCCAAACTTGCTTTAGGATATAACAAGACCTTGGTCTTGATTCTTATCTCATTTCTTAGTCCTAGAATTCGTTCTAGGGCTTAGTAAGACCTTGGTCTTACTCAAAACTTTTATCAAGCACCTTACGTGCCATAATCCCAAAATTTACTTTTGGGCAAATCAAGTAAGTACTTAAGCATTTCTCTAATATCCATTCTAGGGATTAAACATGATTCCGTGATACTAAGGTATTAAACATGCTTCCTTGTTCTATGCACATATGAGTAAGTACTTAAGCATTTCTCTATACTGCAATTAAGTAAAGGAGCAATAGAAAAACTGAAACTTAAAGCTTTCTTACTTGGAGACGGCAAGGTTGATGCTGATGTGTGTGTGATGCAGGAGAATGGGAACGGCTCTGATACCACCTGTAGCGACCCGCCTTCTTCTACCTTAGACGGATCGTTACTTTCCTCTACTTCTCAACTCTAATGCACGACTAAAAGTAAAATGCGGAAATCTTTTTTTTCTTTTAAATTCTTCTAACAATTATATTCTAACTTAAGTAGTCATGCATGATACCATATCACACTTTCCTTCTCAAAACTCGTAGTTGATACTTATTGAAACAAGCCTCACCCAACTCAAACTGCCCGTACCAGTCGACTGGTGACGTGGCAGTCGACTGGTACGCCTGTAATCAGAATTACAGGTTTCGGCTCTTGCTTCTTAAGCCCACCATTCATTCAGTTTCGAGCCATATCAAACTATGACACCACTTCTATACTCTATGTCAGTTTCCTAAACAATTTAGCCAATCAAACGAATCCATAACTTGAATTTAGGACTTTTATGGAAGAAAATAAACTAAACAAGTTTATATGAACTTAAACAATAGAGTTTGTATCAATCTTGACTCCTATGCATTCATAACACCAAATACATGTTCTACGACCTTGCTAAAGCATTATGAAATGTGATTGCAACTTTTCTAAACATTTTTAAGCAATAAAAACTTGATTCAAAGGGAAATTGATACTATCTTGGCACAAACACCTTTTTCTCTAACAAAGTATCAATATCTCTAACTACTCACACTTCTACTCATCCAATGCAATCATAAGGATATGTATGCTAAACGAAATGACATGGAATCTTTACTCTAAGAAATTGAGCATGTAAAACTATCCAAAACTCAAATACTCTATAATCTCCATAAAGCAAGAACTTGAAATTTGAATAAACTTAAACATTGCAATTCAAATAACTAAATTGTCTCGTCTCAAAGATCTCTCCATAATCAGCCACCACACACACTCTACTCAGCACCGCCTCGTCGTCTTCCTTCAGAATTGCTTGCCTTTACCTTTATCTGCAATAAGAGGAAATGCATCTATAAGCATAAAGCTTAGTAAGTACTATCTAGCTCACAAAAACTCGGAATGTGCAAACATGCTTCTAGAACAATATGAAAATCATATGAGATACTAATATGCTTGAAAGAAAACTAAGAACATGTATAACTCAAAACATGCATACTCAAGCAATAATAAATCTCAATTTACTTTTCTTGGCTCAACTTGAAACTTTAGCTATTCTTTAACTTTTGAAAACTTTCTTAAACTTTCGAAACTTTGCTAAAGCATATACTTGAAAATAATAATCACTTGGATCCACTGAAGACGTAAGTACCATCTGATGCGCGTTCCCTAAAAGGTTGGGGTAGCGAGCCACCAATCCTAATAGAGCAGACCTTGGTCTACCAGGGCCAAGACCTTGGAATTGGACACCTGGATTTCTTTAACGACGCCCTTGGACGCCGGGTACTGGCCTTAGAAAATAAAATAGCTTTTCTTTCTTTTCTTTCTTATCTGTAAATGCCTTGGCATTTTCTGAAGCACCTTGCGTGCTAAAATCCCTAAGTCTTGACTTTTGGGGATTTCTTAAGGCCTTGGCCTTTTCTTTTCTTATCTTTATCTTCTCTTTTCTTTTCTCATAGCTTTTCTTGGTCCCTAATCTCATATAGGGCACTCAATAAAATATATAAGCATATAATGAACTAAGATCACATGCAAAAATCTTAACAAGAAGTAAATATCACTTTTAAAAACTTTTAAAGGAAATTCTTGCGGAAAAACCGCCTCTTACTGCAGGTGAGCAGTACTTACATTGATATCTTGGACTTACAACCAAGATTGACGTCTAGAGCTCGGGAGAAACTTGAGATCTCGGAGAATTCTTCACGCCTACGCGTTCCTCTCGTCGCGGGGATCCCGAATATAGGATTATCTCTTGGAGAAGAGTCTTGGCCGGCCCTCTAGAGCTTGGTGTTGGTCGGCGTCGCCCCAAGAGAGGAGAGGAGGTCGGCGTGAGGGTTTGGAGAGGAGAGAAATAAAACTTCTCTCTTTAATTAGCTATTTATACTTAAGGGTCGGATCAACCTAACTATACCATAAATACCCTTCTCTCCGTCCCTTGTTGTGCTTGATACCCCTAGCCTGGCTGGTCGCGCGCTTGCCTTGTCTGCTGCTGGTCGCGGGTTCGAACCACCGGCTGCCCGTAAGTGGGTTTTTTCCTTTTTCTCTTTTTTTTTCTTTTCTTTTTCCAAAAATACTAAACGGACTCGAAAAATTCCATAAAAATATTCTAAAAATTCCTAAAAATATCTAGAATATTTCTAAACTATTTTTAAATAATTCTAAGGACTTTAAGAACTAAAAATGGAAATTTTGGGGTGTTACACCTACCGGTTACAACAAGTGGTCTCAGAGCAAGGTTGCTCTTCGTTGGACTCATCGCCAAGCGAGCAAGTGCTAGAGGAAGAAGAAGAAGTTTGAAGAAACTCTAATTTCAAGAAGCCATCATCAAGAGGGTTAAATTCAAAAATGGAGTATGTCTACGATACTCGGGTACCTCCACCATTCAACAAAGTAAATTTCGATCTTTGGAAGTCAAATATTGAAAATTTCTTCATGATGGAGATAGATTAATGGTTTGCTCTAATGGAGGGTTTTGAAGCTCCAACAAGCACCAAAGGAAAGCTCCTCAAGAAAAGCAAATGGAATGAGGAACAAATCAAGAGATGCGAGGCCAACGATAAAGTGACCAAGTTATTGGTCAATCTATTGCCAAGCACCATCTTGGACAAAATTGGAGAATTTCAAGATGCCAAAGAGCTTTGGAGCAAATTGGCAAAGCTTCATGAAGATCCCTCTATTGTACCAAATCAAGACAAATCCAAAGAGGGAGATTCATCGGAGGAAGAAGATTCGGAAGTTGAGAGATGCTCAACATCCGAAGATGAAGTTCAAGAAGCCTCCAATTCAAGGATTGAGGGGGAGCAAAATTTGCCATTGACATCGGATCAAAGAAAAGCTTCAACATTATCATCCGAGGTCAATAAAGAAGAAGAAAAATCGAGTGCCACCTCTACACCCCATGAAGGTATAACTATTTTAATTTGGAAAAATAAAGATCACATTATTTGTTTTGAGTGTAGGCAAAAAGGATACTATAAGAGTAAGTGTCCTAATTTAGTCAAGAAGAAGGTGCAAGTGACACCCAAGACCAAGGAGAAGCCAATGGAGGTCAGCCCCGTGGTAAAGAAGGATAAGAAGCACATTGTGTGTTTCTTATGCAAACAAAAGGGACATTATCGGAATCAATGTCCAAAGGGGAAGGATCCAACCAAGGCAAAAAGGAGGAGCTCAAATCAAGGGGAAGCCTCCAAGAACAAGACTAAGGTACCACTAGGTAATGGTTCTTATTTTCATCTTGATAATATGCATGATAGAAATAATTATTATCACTTTAATGCTATTTATCATGAAAATAGGAGGCATGAAAAACCTAAGGAGAACTATAAAGTCTTCCATGGTAGGACTACTACATCTAAGGATAGGGAACAAATTAGAAATTTCCATGGTAGACCTACCCAACACAAGGCCGAGAAGAATGATCACCAAGGTTGTATTAGAAAACCAAGTCTTGATGAGGTAATGATGGAAAATCAAGTTTTGAGGTCGAAACTTGATAAATTGGCAAAATCCCTTAAGAAAATAGAAAATCTATTTAAGAGATCAAAAATTCAAAAACTAAATTTAGGAAATCAAGGATCCTACCCAACACAAGGCCGAGAAGAATGATCACCAAGGTTGTATTAGAAAACCAAGTCTTGATGAGTTAATGATGGAAAATCAAGTTTTGAGGTCGAAACTTGATAAATTGGCAAAATCCCTTAAGAAAATATAAAATCTATTTAAGAGATCAAAAATTCAAAAACTAAATTTAGGAAATCAAGGACCCTCTAGGAGCGAGAAAGGTTTGGGGTACAAACCTAAAACCAAGAAAGATGGTCCATCTTATCATTGAGTTCCATATATGTATGGAACTCAATCTAGGTCTAGGGGTCAAGTCAAGGCCACAAGGGAAGTCTTCCCTAGAGTTGACCAAAACAAGACCAACATGACTAAGGCTTCAGAGAAGCCTAAAAAAGTCATTAGGAAGGTATCAAGAGAAGTTAGCCCTAATGAATACCTAGAACACCTAAGGAGCACTAATAGGTTTTGGGTTCCTAAAGGTGTGTTCGCCTCACCCTAGATAGGTCTAGGGAGTGTCAACTCAAATTGGATGGGTAGTTAACCCAACCTTGATGAAGTTGACACTTTGGGGCATTTCAAGGAGTTACTACCATTGAAAATGAAGAAGTCATTTGTTTACTCTAGGAGGAGTAAAATTTGTGCCAAACTATATTTTTGAATGATTGAACTAAATAAAGTTGGCACAACTAGATTAGAATCCAAAGATATGCCAAGTTGGGGAGTTTCGACATTATCTTGGAAATTAGGGGCAAAGGTAGGATTATCAATAGCTTAGCGATGAGTTATTTGTACTTAGATAGGAAATCTATGTATTTTCTTTTTTGCTACTATGCCATGCGTTGTATGCCCTATCACATGCCATGACATCATAATTCATCATTCATATTTTATTATAAAAATATTACATGTCATGTCATATATACATCATCTAGCTATAATAATATTTTTTTTAAAATTCTCATATGATGCATGTCATAGTCATTATCATGCATTAATTTAATTTTTATTGAAATTAAGGACATTGACATTAATTGACATTCTAGGTGGATGATCAAAGTTTATAATGCCTAGATAGAAATGCATGAACCCTTAGTTTAGGGAGAACATGACTTTTACATCTCAACAAAACCATAAGTTGACTTGTGTGTATTTTGAGATACATTAGAAACAAGTGAGATATTAGGGTGATGAATGAAACATTAGGTGTTGATTAATGTGCATCCAATTAAGTTTTAGGTTCATCAAAACATGAATATAAATGAATTCCAATCATTGGAAAAGCTAATGTACAAGTCATGTGCATTTAGCCCAAGAAACATGGTTGGAAATTGTGTTTGAAGTCTATTTCAAAACTATCTTGGAAAACCTTGGTGAAGACTATCTTTTGATAGATCTCATCATTAATGAATTGGATACAAAATAGAGTGAAACATTGAAATATTTCAATGGTTTCTATTTTTGTGTCAATCTTTGAAAAGGGAGGTATTTTTGTTTAAAATTATTTTTCCTTGATAGTATATGCCAATAAATAATGTCTACACAAAATTTCGAGATTTTTCAAATTTTGTAGAATTATTTAGGAGTTTCTGAAATTCGGACTGAAATTGTTTTCAGAAATCAGAAACTCTCAATCGATCAGGTGATCGATTAGGACAACATCAATCGATTGTTAAATCTTTTCTGCTAGCACAGAAGCTCGCATAATCGATCCATTGATCGATTAAGGGAAGCCGTAATCGATCAGCTGATCGATTAAGGCATAGCTTAATCGATTGAGACCGAACACCAATCGATTGTCACGACTGAAACTGTCTGTTTTCAGTCAGTTAATCTAATTTTGAGTAACCTAACAATCCCTAGCCCCATGAAATACTTTCATAAGTATATTTGGATAAATTTCATTGTGAAATCAAAAAGGGAGTTTGTTTAGTGAAACTTATAGGGTTAGAGAGAGGTTTTGATTTAAGTTTTGAATCTCAAAATCTCAAAACCTCGAGTTGAGATTTCCTAAAGTTTTAGGAACTCAAAACTCATTGTTGGTGCAATGATCGAGGGTTAGAGCATGTCTTGAGGGGAGGTCTTCCTTAAAAGCTTGTGGTTTTATTTTTATTTTTGGGATATATGAAAGAATGAAGATTAAGAATCTTCATTACGATGAATGCACAAGATTGAGCATGAGTTCAGATGAAAGGTATGAGACTTTCATTTGGTATGCCTTTGACCATATAGACTCTCGAGAAGAGTTTTTGTTGTGTGTCAAAGGGGGAGAAGATCGAAAGGCTAATAGGGATTAGTCTTTCTCAGACATATTGTCAAACATCAAAAAGGGGGAGATTGTTGATGCGATCTTGATTAGGTCGGGGTTGACCTAGTTTGACTAGGCTCGAGTGAGCTTATGTCTGGTAAGCTTGGTAAGTTTAAGGTTGGATGTTTTGATGTTTGATAATGATGTTTGAATGTCGTGTGAGTCAAGTGGGTCAAGGTTGATTGGAGACTTGACTGGAGCAGACCTAGTGGGACTAGGTGAAGTCCAGGTGGATGGGGAGATCGCTTGCTGGCACGGGAAAAGTCCTAGTGGGACTAGGCACACCTAGTGGGCCTAGGTGAAGTCCAGGTGGATCGGGGAGATCACACGTTGGCATGGGAAAAGACCTAGTGGGACTAGGCATACCTAGTGGGACTAGGTGAAGTCCAGGTAGATCGGGGAGATCACACGCTGGCATGGGAAAATACCTAGTGAGACTAGGTGAGGTCCAGGTGGATCGGGGAGATTGCACGTTGGCAAGGTGGAAGTCTACCGAGAGACTAGACCTAACTCAAGGGTTAGGCAAACCTGGTTGGGAATCAGGGTAAGTACTAGTTGGGTGCTAGGTAGAAGAAATCCAAGTTGGTCAAAGGGTTGATCGGACACTTGGTAGAGACTTCCTAATAGGTCATGGTTGACCAAGGTTAGGTGAGGGAATCCTAGACTTTTACACACAAGTTAGGGTTGGGCTCAATTGTTTGGGTAATCGATTATGATTGGGTTCTCACTAACAGAAGCTGTCTTGATTGATTGGGTGATCGATTAAGAAAGGCATGGATTGATTGGGTAATCGATTGAGAGAAATAAGTTGCGAGAACAGAAGGTGGCTGAATCGATTGGGCAATCGATTCAACCTTCTCTTAATCGATTAATCAATCGATTAAGAGGTCCGGTAATCGATTGGCCGATCGATTATGACAGTATTGCGCGAGAGCACAGAAATGTGCTGAATCGATTCAACAATCGATTAAGGTTGTTCTTAATCGATTGACTAATCGATTAAGCTTCAAAAAATAGTCGTTGAACGGCTAAGTCTAACTTGGTAATTGATTGGGTAATCGATTAGGAAACCCTAGGCGTCGGGTGTATAGGGTTTTCAATCAGGTTTGAAGCGCATCGCTCGACAGGGCTCGCGCAGTTCTTCTCCTCCTTCCTTTCCATTTCAAGAGAAGCTTTGGGGCATAGTGTTACTGCACTTCCAAGGTTCTAGAGGCGATCTCAAGCTTGAAGAAAGCAAGGAAAGCAAAGAGTGCTTGTTGTAAATCTTGTAAGATTTCCTATTGTATTTGCTTCCTCTTATTGTATTCTTCTTGTAGGCTTGTAAGAGGTTTCTCCACCTCAAGATGGAGATTTTTCATAGTGTATGAGAGAGTGAGGAGAGCGGATCCTTGAATTAGTCACCTCAAGGAGGTGGATACCATGTAAATCCTAGAGCGTTAGCATTGCTTGAAGTCTTCCGCGGTGATAAATCTTCTACAAGCAAATCGGAGCTAATCACCCCCTCTAGCTCTCCTACCGGTCACAACATACAGTACTGCCCGTCCTCCTCTTTTTTCTGGAGAGAACTTCAGATATTGGAAGAGCCGTATAGAGATCCACTTGAAAAATCAGGTGGACATGTGAATCATCATCCAAGCTGGCCTCGATCTTCTATGAAATGAACAAGGTGTGCTTTTGGGTATACCGATTGGGACTCTGCCTTAAAGAAGAAGATAGAAGCAGACGCTAAGACGACCCAAACCCTCTAGTGTGGTCTTACCAAAGAAGAGCTCAACTGTGTCGGCCCCTTCAATAGCGCGAGGAGTTGTGGAGAAAACTGATCGAACTCCAGGAAGGAACCTCCGACACGAAGGTAAACAAGTGTGATTTGTTATTAAACAAATTGTATAACATGAAATTGCAAGTAGGAGAGACTATTGCTCAATTATAAGCTCGGATCCAAGAACTGATGAACGACCTCCACGTGATCGGCCACAAAAGGAAAATCACAATATTGTAAGGTACACACTAAATTCTTTTCCAAGGAATACCTTATGGGCATCTATGGTAGCTTCTTATAAGGTTGCCCTAGAACAGTTTACACTGGGTTCCAAGAATATGGATATGATTCTTAGAAAATAAAAAGTCGTTCTCAACCAATCCGGACTTGGATTTAAGACTAGCTTGCAATATAGATCATATTATTCAATTATGAACTGTACTAACACCCGAGTCTAAGTTTAGATCCCAAAATTGAGCTTGACTAATCAAACTAGATCAAACCACTATTGGATCTCCAAGGGTCAAATTCACTACCTAGATAGACCATATCGAGGTGTTGATCCAGGGGGAGCCAGTAGAAAGACCATTTCTATAATTAGATGAACTTTCCATGCTTCCCTAATTGTTTGATTGCATGTTTATTTAATTTCTATAAATTGCCATTCTTAAGGATTATAAATGGTTAGTTAAGGACTTAGACTTGATTGAAACTTACACAACCTAGTACTAGGGCGGGGTGAGCTGATTGCACGTTTGAAAAGCCTGTTTAAGGAGCCAGGTAGGGTAAGACGCATCCTATTTGGTCTTTTTAGCCGGTGGAACTAATCGAAGCTACCTCGTTAAATCCTAGACTAGTTAGACCAGGATTTCTTAACGAGTAAATTAAAAGTATATTTTTTTCTAAAAGAGTTTATCTAGGAAATGATCTTTGCTTCGATACTTAAGAAGGCTTATGTGTCTCACCAAAATCTGGAAGCCAATTATTTAAATGTTCTTTTAAGCTACTACTTGTTAAACTTGAATCTAATTCAAGGTTCAATGAAATCATATATTTCATTTAAACTTCCAAGATAAAATTAACACATTTCACCAAACAGTTAAAGTTTTCTATTTTGTCACTTAGAAATGGGTGAGATGTTAAAGACCTAAAAAGATTAGTTCAACTCAACCAACCAAACCAACTAAACAAAACTGATTAATTTTACTATTAACTTATTAACTTAATTTAAAATTTTACCCTTTTTAAAATTCTAACTTAAAATTCTTAATTAATCAATTTTAATATCAAAATTTAAAATCAAAATTTAAAACTAATTTAATTTTCAAAATCAACTTAATTAATTTTTCAAAATCTAACTTAATTTTTAAAATCAACTTAATCAATTTGTGTTTAAAATAAACTTAATTAATTTTCAAAATCAAACTTACTTAATTTTTAAAATCAACCAACTTAATTTTTAAAAATCAAACTTAATTTTCAAAATCAACTTTTTTAATCAAGTTAATTAATCTTTTTAAAATCAACTTAATTAAATTTTCAAAATCAAACATAATTTTCAAAATCAACTTAAGTAATTTTTTAAAATCTAACTTAATTTTTTTAAATCAACTTAATTAATTTTTTCAAAATCAACTTAATTAATTTTTTCAAATCAACTTAATCATATTTTAAATTGAAACAACTTAATTATTTTTTTTGAAAATAAACTTAATAATTTTTAACTTAATTAATTTTTCTAAATTTAACTTAATTTTTTATTCAACGTAATTAAAATTTCAAAATCAAACTTAATTTTTAAAATCAACCAACTTAATTATCCAAATCTGCTTTTTTAATCAACTTAATTAATCTTTTTAAAATTAACTTAATTAATTTCTCAAAATGTAACTTATTTTTTTTTTCAACTTTATTAATTTTTTCAAAATCAACTTAATCATTTTTTTAAAAATAGAAACAACTTAATTTTTTTTTTCAAAATCAACTTATTTCATTTTTAACTTAATTAATTTTTCAAATTCTAACTTATTTTTTTTTCAACTTAATTAAGTTTTCAAAATCAAACTTAATTTTTAAAATCAACCAACTTAATTTTCAAAATCAAACTTGTTTTTTTTAATTTAACTTAATATTCTCAAGTTTAACTTAATTTTGTGTCAAATCTAACTTTCCTGATCTCTTAAACTTATTCAAATATAATCTCTTTTAATTAAACAAGATTTTTTTTAGTCAAACTGCCCCTGGACTTGGGCGCCTGTATTCACACAAACGCTTGATATTGACTCAGGCACTTGAGATAGGCCCCAGGCGCCTCATGGGTCTCGTCGTAGGCGCCCCTGGTTTTCCAAAACTAGGGTAGCCTCTTCAACCGAGGCGCCCGAGAAGAACTTGGGTGCCTGAATCAAAACGCACTCCCGGGCACTCGTAAAGCACTCGGGCGCTTGGACAATGAATATAAAAGCCACCGAGTAGGCTCATTCCAGGCGCCCCATTCCCTCTTCCTTCTCCCTTCCTCCACCAAATCACATCTGATATATCATCCAATTTCGGGCAATCAACTGAGAGTCGTCATTTCTTTATATATACAACTATGCCTCCTCGGCAAAACTTTAAATCCCAATTCTTCTTATTTATTACATTAATAGATTGTTTATTATTGTGCTTTATTTTAGTAAACGCCGAATGTTTGAGGTTGGCCCCTCTCTGACCCCCAGTCCTGATCCTAGATTTCCTACTCTTGACCTCTATCATAGGTTTAACTCTACAGTTTACAAATCATTGAAAACCAACTACTTATGTAGAAACTTCTTTTCCCGATCTTGTCCTCTATCCATCCATGTGATCGAACATTATTGACTCCAAAACTTAGTTTATTGTTCTAGTCCAGTTATCACTACCTTATGTGCAGTGCTATACAATTACTTAGTTAAAATTGATGACCTTCACTATTCCACTAGGGTCCAGGGTCATGACTTTGTCCTTTCACCTGCTCTTATTGGACAACACTTAGGACTAGACCATCCAAGTCCACCTTTCTGTGCTATCCTCCTAGGGACCCCCCTTTGATGATCCATACTCTCACATTACTCTTGACATTCTTTACTTATACTTCTTTGGCGGCAGGGGGGGATCCCATCATCTCACATTTTTGATCCCTTGATCTGCATATTCAAGAGTATGCATTATACTGAGTCCTAGTATGTTGCATCCTACCACAACTCCATGGATGTAGCGGTGATGAGGCCTTTTCAATCCTTACTTTATGCCCTCATACACCACCTTGATATTCATATTAGTTTACACATCTTTCATACTATTATTTACGCATCCAGTATTTCTGCGTGGGGGAGAGTGTGTGCTCCTTATTATCACATGCTGACCTCTCTTCTCTTAGCCTTAGGATATGAGATGTTAGCCGGTGAGGTGATTAGGATTACTGAATTTGACGTAATCAGGATTAGAAACTTCTTGTTAGCCACGATTGACATTTTTCACATGGGGGTCATTAGTTGGAGGGCACAACCTCAGGTCGATCCTGACCAGGAGGCTGAGGATGACTTGGTGGCGGAGCTTCAGGAGTTGATACCACCTTCACCTCCACTTCCTCCGACAGTCAAGCAGCGATTGACTAGCTTAAAGGAGACTATGATCAGATTTTGTAGGATATAACTCGGGAGATATCTACACTGAGCCATCACATCTATATTTTTCAAGAGGAGGTGGAGGCCTGACACGAGGAGCTGTTGAAGATTCTCTGTTCATTACATCTTGACCCCTCATCGTACACTTGACTTATATTTTGATGTTGACTTGTGTGTGACTTCTTGTGTGTGACTTGTTGTTGACTCTTGTTTTTAACTCTTGCATACCTATCTTTGACTACTCTTAGACTATCATTTCACGTGGTGAATCTACTACCTTTTGTTTTCTTAGTGAAATCTAAATATGCTAAGTAGAATAGATTTTTAAATATTTTTCTTTTTTACTTCATTTTAAAATCCTTGCTTTGCAAATTATTACTTAGTTTTTAAAACATGTTTTTCAAAAAATATTTATAGTTTTCAAAACTATCTTTTAAAAAATCTATGTTTTTGAATTTTTTCATTACTTAGTTTTTCAAAATTTTCCCCTCTCAAAACTAGGAATTTTTTCGATATAGACTTAGCTTAGGCTTAACCCCTAGTTTGTATTTCCTATAGATCTAGAAGTTAGGATCTCACAAGCACATTAGTGTAGGATTGATGAGATTGTTGGACCTTGGATGACTAGAGAGGGGGGGGGGGTGAATGTAGCCAGACACCGAAACTTAGCACTTATCAATTTTTCTGCACTTAACTGGTTAGAAGCACATCGGAAGCAAATAACACAAAATAGAGTATTGCAGAAATTACACCCTAAGCTAAGCACAAACAAATGCAAGAACGCTAACAAGAGGATTTACAAGGTTCAGGGATAACTTGCCCCTACTCCTTGGCGTGCCCTTAAGGTGGGCGATCCCTTGATCGTCGGCAGATCAAGCCCCGGTGAACACCGGATAAAATGCAACCTCCTTCTCGGTGGAGTAACTTCTCCACAGCGTTTCAAGATGATGAAGTATAAAGTATAGGAAACACAAGAAGAATCTTACTTAGCACTTAGAACCACAAGAACACAAGCAAACTTCTCTGAGCTCCACCCATCGCAGATCTCACGCAAGACTCTCCTCTTCGTGTCTTCTCGCTGATGGACTAAAGCTTCTTGTTTCTCTTCTCCCAAGTGCCCAAGTAACGGAAGGTTGCTTCAAGGATCACAGTTGCTTGCTCAAGATGAAAACAGAGTTGTTGCAAGCACACAAGATGTCGCAGAGTAGTATCGTTGAGTTGTTTTTGTTGTGGAGACTTCTTCGCCACCCAACGCTTAAGTCCCTCCACTGATCACAAGTCACAGCCATCTCACTGCAGTCTCCAGCTGCTCACCTGCCAACGCCAGCTACCACTGAGCTCTCCCTGGATTCCCTGAACTTCCCTCAGCCAAGCTCCAGTCAGCAGCTCCAGCCGTTGCAACCTGAGATGGCAAATGGACAAACCTGCTCCAAGGAAAGGTCTCCATTGACTCTCCTTGAGTGTTTGAATCCATCCCTGTCACATGCACACTCAATCAGAGGTTTAGCAAATGAAATCAAACTTATATCAGTAATAGCAGAGAAGATCAAAGTGATATCAATAGCGTATCAGTGAAAGCAGGCGCGATCAGAGCGTCCGACAACGCGTTTGAATTAAAGTGATCGGTCATCGGACCGATCAGGACTATCCCAGACCGATCAGGCTCCAACCTGATCGGTCCCCAGTGAGAAACTTGGGATCGCAAGCTCATATGATCGGTCACCCTGACCGGTCACAAGATCGGTCAGCAAACCGATCCGGAAATCAGCTTGCAACAATCCCGCCCGAAATCCACTGGCTGATCGGTCACCAGACCGATCAGGCTGATCCCAGACCGATCAAGCTCTAGCCTGATCGGTCAGGGTGATAAACCTTGCGACAGTTGATCGTTTAGTCTGATCGATCATGGTTTCTCCCTGATCGGTCACCAGACCGATCAGGAGCCGATCAGTAGGTTTGCCAAAGACCTACTGGATGCTCCCTGATCGGTCACCGAACCGATCCGGAGCAGAGCAGCAGGGGAACTCAACCCACTTGTGGGCTCCCTGATCAGTTACCAGACCGATCAGTCATCGCTGGATCGGTCACCAGACCGATCCACGAAGGAGTACCGTGCCAACCTCCCTGATTGATCACTAGACCGATCCAGGGGCTCCAACCTAGCCCTCCAAGCTAGGGTTTCATCCAACCTAGCC
Source organism: Boesenbergia rotunda (assembly GCA_024364735.1). Taxonomy (NCBI): domain Eukaryota; kingdom Viridiplantae; phylum Streptophyta; class Magnoliopsida; order Zingiberales; family Zingiberaceae; genus Boesenbergia; species Boesenbergia rotunda. The sequence goes on along the minus strand of JAGFNQ010004127.1, from coordinate 265,836 downwards.
CTCCAAGTTAGGACCTGACCCTCCAAGTCAAGATTTCATCCAACCTAGCCCTCCAAGCTAGGACTTTTCACCTAACCCTCCAAGTTGAGACTTTTCACCTAACCCTCCAAGTTAGGACTTTTCACCTAGCCCTCCAAGCTAGGACTTCTCACCCAACCTTCCAAGTTAGGACTTTTCCACACCTAGCCCTCCAAGCTAGGATTTTCCACACCTAACCCTCCAGGTTAGGACTTTTCACTCCTAGTCCTCCAGGCTAGGATTTTTCACACCTAGCTCTCCAAGCTAGGATTTTCCACACCTAACCCTCCAGGTTAGGACTTTTCACACCTAACCCTCCAGGTTAGGATTTCCTTACACCTAGCCCTCCAAGCTAGGATTTTTCACACCTAGCACTCCAAGCTAGGATTTTCCACACCTAACCCTCCACGTTAGGACTTTTCAACATTCCGTGCCTAATCCCCGATCAGGACTTAATCATAATCATAATCATCAACCTAAACTAAAATCAATGTCAACACCAAAATAACAATCAGGGTCAGATTGCATCAACAATCTCCCCCTTTTTGTTGTTTGACAACCCGATTTTAAGTTTAGGGATTCGAAATCAATTTTCTCAACTTTCAGAATCATAGGGGAATCAGGATCCTCCTCCTACAACATTATCATCCCAAACTTAATCAACCTCACTCTCCCCCTTTGTCGAACATCGATAAGGGTCTAGAGGGGCTGGTAAGTTAAAACATACTCCCCCTCAATCCTAGGGGTATCCCAAAACAACAAAGGTATGATTTATTTTGAAACACGTATGACAACATATGATAAATATAGGGCATGGTAAAACAATCATATGTATCATATGAACATGGCATCATAAGCATAATCATAGCAACGCATAATGAGATATGCATAACGATAGCAATCTAAGAACAAGCATATAAGCCAATCAACAAGCAGAAAATAGTAAGCCACATATGAAAAGCAAAGTCATAGTGTCTGATGCATCATCAAGCATCAACGTCAAGTCAAACACGGCACAAATAAACAGCAAAGTCAAGTCATCATCAATGCTCAGCGGGGAGGTCATCGTCCTGCATCGGATCAACGGTCGTATCATCAGGTATATAGGACCCTGGTGCAGCACTGCCAGAGGGCGCATCTCCAGGAAGGGCAGACTAGTACGGATGACCAGCCGCCCACACACGCCACTCCTTGACCCAGGACTGCTGCTGGGTCAGCATCGCAGACTGATATGCCTCCTGACTGGCACGCAGACCAGAAATCTCGGATCGGAGCTCCGTATGAAATGTCGTCTGCCCGAGCTCCAACAGGTGTAATCGATGGTCCATGGACTGCTCGAGCTCCGCGATCTGCCATCGTAGATCGGGATTTGGATTGTACTCATAGTCTGCTGCAGCGGGCGCCTCAAGATGTACAGCCGGAGCTGCTGGTACCTGTATGTGGGCCGCCCGTGGTAGCTCCCCTAGACCCCGCCCATCCTTCCATATAAGACCCTGTCCCTGAGGTCTGACAACAATACCAGACTTGGCAAATGCACGTTTCCCAAGTCGGCAGTCTTGTCGAACCATCGACACCGTCCGACCCTTGGACACATCGATACCGACTGACTGGAGCCAATCAGTGATAATGTGTCCATATGGCATATAGACTATGCACCGTCCGGGCTCGCTATACGCTATGATGGAAAAGATAAGGTACGCCGTGAGATCATACTCCAGATGGCGATGCATCGCATAGAGTAGCAAACAATGATATGAACGTATCTCACTAAGAGGTTTGGAAGTGATTGGCAGAATACAGTTTGTGATTATCTTGAAATGAATATAATCATAAGGAGAAAGACGAAGCGTAGCAAAGGTCGGGAAGTCGGCCCCTAACTCATCAAGGCTAGTTGGCCTAGGATGTCGAAAGAAATACTCGTAGATCGAGTCGGGGGCGACTACCCACAAATGGAGGCAATAATGGGTCCGGGATCGCAGGATAGATGGAGTAAAAATTAGGCGATCGTTGACAACCAAGAAAATCTGAAAAGTTTTTGTGGGTAAAGCTAAGGTTGGTTTTGGCTACCCGAGTTGTATACCCAAAACCCCCTTGTGGTCCTGGTTGCAAGTTGTTGTAGAATTCGAACACAAGATCAACATTTATGGTCCGCTCGAGAGAAAGGAAAAATTCAAGATTATAGAAATCAACCACCTCTTTAATAGAGGAGCAGTGCTCATATAAGAAAGTCCTATCAATCGATCTGCAAGGTAGAAGTTTAAAGGTTCTAGTTTGGAAGGTTTGTTCAAGGTATGCATTGGGAAATCTAGAACTCGAGGATGGTTGAGGTCTTTGAGAGGGTCTGGAAGAAGAAGGGGCTTTGCCCTTAGAGCCTCCCTCCACGGGTTCTTTGCCCTTAGATGATTTTCTAAAGGATGGAATAGGTTATGGCAGCAAATTTGATCATGACACAAATTAAGAGATCACAAGATCAATACGAGAATTGGTCATGGTATAGAATAATCAAGTGAACATAAAACATTGATCAAGTGAGATGGGGTTTAATTAGTAAAATTGAAAGGTCATGGAAAGAAAGGGTTATGACAAAATCATAGGGTCACGGCACAACAGAAGAACACCAAAACATGGTTAGCCCCAAATACAGAATCTATGAATTGATCTGAAATGAAAACCAACAAAAACACTTACTTAGGTGCCATGTTCAGTTGATTGAATGAGAGGAATCACGCGCCTGAGTTGTGCAGAGGGCACACACAAGTGATGCTTCGCAAGAAATAAGAGCAGAAGACGAACTCCCAGCAGTGCAGAAGAAGTACAATCACACGCATAGCAGGGAGAAGATCGAAGAAACCACGCGCAGGAGGAATGAAACGTAGGTGAAGCTCACGCACAGCAAGTCGCACACGCACGAGGAGGAGAGACACTCACGAGGAAGGTCGAACGGGTACGGTGGGAAGGTGTTTCGGCGCTAGGGTTTGGGAAGAAAGGGTTTTCGCGAAGTTATTAGGTTGGTGGATCGGTCCACCAACCGAAATTTAATGTGATCGAACGGATCACCGTTCGATCTGGTAGCGCCCAGACCGATCAGGCTCCGGCCTGATCGGACTGGCCTCGTCCTGATTGGTCGGGTGACCGATCAGGAAGGCTCCTGATCGATCGGCTGATCGATCAGGAAGCGAACAGTAGGTTTGGAGGTTTTTCCGTGAGCCCCCTGATCGGTCTGTGGACCGATCACCACAGGGTGCCAGATCGATCCGGGGACCGATCCAGACCAACACAGTGGGTTTTGACAGTTTTTCGCAAAAATGATGGATCGGTCCGTTGGACCGATTAGTCATATGCCTGATCGGTCCGGTCACCGATCAGGCTCCCTGAAATTTCCTGATACGATCTGAAACTTTCAGTTTCAGACTTCCCTCAATTTCTGACAAGATATGATGAAGTTTATCGATATTGGAAGTTGTCTCTTGACTAAAATTGATCCTTGAACAAGGATCAAAGGTCCTTATGGGTTTAACAATCACTTTGCTCCACCCAAGTGGAGTCAAACTCAATCAACAAACATCCACTCAATTTCAAACAAGTTTGTATCAAATTCAAGATTCCAATCAAGTTTCCTTGATTGGAATGTCCAAGTATGATCATGGAGCCAAGTACACATGTGTTATGCATTGGTTTTCCCCATACTTGGTCACCGAAGTGATTTTTATCTCGTCAACCAAATTTCTCAAGGGATGCAATGACATTTCGAGAAATTTAGTTGATCCTAACATCTCACCCCATTTCTAGCAAACAAAAATATTTTGGTAAACCTTATAGTTTGTGTGAGATGCCCCCAAGTTACCCAATTAAGAAATGATCATTCCCAATTCGAAATGATCATCAAGGTTTTTGAATGCATTTTGATGTCTATGAGACGCAACACATTCCCAATTCCCTTCTTAAGAAGCTAAACTCATTTTCGGGGAGTGGTTTAGTGAAAATATCTGCTAGATTTGATTTGGACTCTACATATAAGAGGACAACATCTCCTCTGGCAACATGATCCCTAAAGAAGTAGTGACGCACTTCAATATGTTTAGTTCTAGAGTGATGGACCGGATTCATTGTTAGGTTAATTGTGCTAATGTTGTCACACAACACTTGCACACCCTTGTAGCTTAATCCATAGTCCTCTAGAGTATGAATCATCCACAACAGTTGTGATACGCTATCTCCCATAGCAATATATTCTGCCTCGGTCGTGGAGAGAGCAACACAGTGTTGCTTCCGACTTGACTAACTTACTAGAGATGATCCTAAAAATTGGCAACCCCCACTAGTGCTTTTCCGATTCAACTTACATCCAGCGTAGTCGGAATCGGTATAGCCGATTAGGTCAAATGATTCGGTACGGGGGTACCATAGACCAACACCTATTGTGCCCTTAAGGTATCTCAGAATTCTCTTGACAGCAATTAAGTGAGATTCCTTGGCACAAACCTGATATCTAGCGCACATACCTACAACAAAAAGTATGTTAGGTCGACTAGCTGTGAGGTATAGCAGACAGCCTATCATGCTTCGATATTGAGTCAAATCAACAGGTTTACCACTCTCATCATTGTCTAATCTTGTGTTTGTAGCCATGTGAGTGGTTACTTCCTTTGAATCACTCATGTTGAATTTTCGAAGCATCTCTTGAGTATACTTTGATTGGCGCACATGGATCCCATCTCGGGTTTGTTTGATTTCAAGTCCAAGGAAGAAAGTCAACTCTCCCACTAGACTCATTTCAAATTCACTCTCTATGTGTCCAATAAACTCATTTAAATATCCCTTGTTGTTTGAGCCACAAATAATGTCATCGACATATACTTGGGCTACAAATATATTGTCACAATCTCTTCGTAGAAATAGTGTAGGGTCTATTTGGCCTCTAACAAAACCTTTTTCAATTAAAAACATCGACAACCGCTCGTACCAAGCTCGGGGTGCTTGTTTAAGGCCATAAAGTGCCTTTTTGAGTTTCAACACGTGGTTTGGAAATTCGGTACTCTCAAACCCCGGAGGTTATTCGACATAGACCTCTTCTCTAATCAAACCATTTAGAAAAGCCGATTTGACATCCATTTGATATAGTTTGAAACCTCGATGTGCTGCAAATGCAAGCATCAATCGGATGGACTCTAATCGTGCCACGGGAGCATAGGTCTCATCATAATCAAGGCCTTCAACTTGACTATAGCCCTTGGCTACTAAGCGTGCTTTGTTTCTTATGATTTCTCCCTTATGGTTCAATTTGTTTTTGAAGACCCATTTGGTTCTAATAATGGTGGTCTTCTTAGGTCTAGGGACTAAGTCCCAAACTTGACTTCTTTCGAATTGACCTAGTTCATCTTGCATCGTAATGATCCAATCGGGATCATTTAATGCTTCATCAATTTTTCTAGGTTCAATTTCGGAAATTAAAGCAACTTCATTAGCCTCATTCCTAAAGAATGATCTAGTTCTAATCCCATGGTGGATATCTCCAACAATTTGGTCTTGGGGATGACTAGAGGCTAATCTAGTTTGCCTAGGTGTTGGTGGTGCTTCTTGAATGGTTTCACTAGACACAAGCTCAGCCTCAGGATCCGGCTGATCTATGAGTTGTCTAGACTCACCGTCATCGGATTCATCAACAACATTTGGACTTTCATTCAAACTTAGTCTCCTAAGTTCGAATTGGACTTCATCTTCTGGTTGTCCATTGCCTTTTGGAATTTCTTCAAAGACAACATCAGAAGATTCTTCAACCAATCTAGATTTCTTATTGTAGACTCGGTAAGCTTTGCTAACTAAGGAGTACCCGACCAGTATCCCTTCATCAGCCTTTGCCGTGAACTTTCCAAGGTGGTCATTGGTGTTTAAGATAAACACCTTACAACCAAACACCCTAAGATGTTTAACTGTAGGTGGTTTTCCAAACCAAAGTTCATGGGGAGTCTTACCTAAGAATCTATGGATGAGGACTCAGTTTTGCACGTAGCAAGCTGTGTTTACAGCTTCGGCTCACAAGTAGCTCGGTAGTGAGTACTCATTAAGCATGCTTTGCGCAGCCTCTTGTAGAACACGGTTCTTCTTCTCTACAACACCATTTTGTTGTGGTGTTCTAGGTGTGGAGAACTCATGTTTATACCCTCTATCTTGACAAAACTCTAAAAATCGTTGGTTTTGAAATTCACCTCCATGATCACTTCTTATTGTCTTAATAGTTGATGATTTCTCATTTTCAACTCTTCTACAAAAAGAAATGAAAACATCTAAGGTTTGATCCTTATATTTTAGAAAATATGTCCAGGTATATCTACTAAAATCATCAATGATAACAAAACAATATCTACTTCCATTCAATGATATAATAGTGCTACAATCAAACAAGTCCATATGAAGTAAATCTAAAGCGGTAGATGTACTTACAACGCTTTTACCTTTATGTGCAAATTTTGTTTGCTTACCTATTTGACATGCATCACAAAGTTTGTCTTTTTCATACTTGATGCTTGGTAAGCCACGAACTAATCCCTTGTTGGCCAACTTCCGGATGTTCTTCATGTTCACGTGTGCTAGTCTCCGGTGCCAAAGGGTGGACTCCTCTTCTTTTGACATGAGACACTTAGCAAAAGCATTAGTAGCAATTTTAAAGGAAACTTGGTAAATGTTATCTACTCTTGTTCCTACTAGTACTGTGTCAACATTGTCATGTTGTCTAACTAGACATTAACTTGATTGGAAATCAATTGTGTAACCTGCATCACACAATTGACTTACACTTAGGAGATTAAATGTCATCCCCTTGACTAGAAGGACATTCTTAATCCTAAGACATTCGGATATTTGAATGTCTCCTATTCCTATGACCTTAAGACTACCATTGTTACCAAATGAAATATTATCTCTACTTTTTCTTTGAAGTGTGGTAAACAATGATTTATCACCGGTCATGTGTTTGGAGCACCCACTATCAACGAACCAAGTTGATAGATGCTCCCCCTCAATCATAACCTACACAATTCGAAAAATATAAGATTTAGGTACCCACACCTTGGGACCTCAAGCATCTACTAAACAAGACTTAGGCACCCATGCCTTGACAACTTTCTTTTGAACCTTGGGTGTCTTAAGTGGTCTAACACCAGTCCTAGACATTAAGGACACAAATGATGGTTCTTTGGGTCGGTAACCAATATCGGCCCTATTGTAGACTGCCCTTTGGGCATTCAAGATCATGTCTAAGGTTATTGAGCTAGTTGAAAATTTCTCAAGAACACTCTTGAGACTCTCAACTTCACTCTTCAATGATTTGTTTTCATCCTCTAACAATTCAACATGCAAATCATCTACATCCTCATCCCTAGAGGATTTCAATTATTCCACTTCAATTTTCAAGGATTTAATCTCATCCTCTAACATTTCAACATGCAAGTCGTCTACATTCTCATCCCTAGAGGATTTCAATTGTTCAACTTCTAATTGCAATGATTTAACCTTATTTTTTGACTTTTCAGCATATTGGTTAAGCATGCAATTGCTCTATAGCATTTCTCAAGTTTGGGAGTGGTTACCTCTTCATCATCCGAAGATGATGAAGCCGCGTTTGAGGAGTCGGAGGATTCATCACTGCTTTCATCTCCTTCAAGTGCCATGAGTGCCACATGCCGTGTACTCTTCTCCTCCTTCTCTTATCGGATGAACTTGAGGAGGATTCATCCCAAGTGGCCTTCAAGGCCTTCTTCTTCTTTTTGGATCTATCCTCCTTCTTCTTGAGCTTTGGGCAGTCCTTCTTGAAGTGCCCTTTTTTACTACATTCAAAGCAAGTAATATTATTCTTATCAAGCTTAACTTCACTTGGGTTACCTTTACCCTTGAAGCGTCGACCCTTCCTCATCATTCTTCTAACGAAATTGGTCATCTCGGAGGAAGAAGAGCTGCTGCCATCCTCCTCAGATTCGGACTCGGATTCGGATGAGGAAGAAGATGATAAGACTTCATTCTCCTTCTTCTTCTTATTCTTTTCTCCTGCAACTAAGGCAATCCCCTTCTCCTTGGGGCCTTTGTTAGCCATTTCATGCAATTCCATTTCACAAAACAAATCATCTAATTTGACAATTGATAAGTCCTTTGAAACTTTGTAGGCATCCACCATGGATGACCACAAAGCATTCCTTGGAAATGCTTTCAACACATACCTCACAAGGTTGCGGTTCTCGACCTTTTCATTAATAGAATGAAGACCATTGAGGACTTCCTTGAACCGGCTATGAAGTTCACTCACCGTTTCATTTTCCTTCATGGTAAGGTTTTAGAGTTGGTTGAGAAACAAATCCTCTTGGCGATTCTTGAATCTCGGGTGCCCTCGTGGATTTCTATGAGCTTGTTCCACAAATCTTTTGCACTTGAAAATGGACCAACCTTGATGAGTTGGTCTTTGTTCATGCCGCATTGTAGGGTCACCACCGCCTTCGCGTCAGTTTCACTCTTTCGAGTTTGTTCAGCCGTCCAACGCCAAAATTCTAGTTCTTTGCCTTCATCATCCTTTGGAGGGGTAAAACCCTCCTTCACAGTGAACCAAGTGTTGATATCCATCTTTATGTAGTACTCCATCTTCGATCTCCAATATTAAAAATCTGCTCCATCAAAGAAGGGTGGACGGGTGGTGCTAAAACCTTCTCTCAAGGTCATTTTTGATAGCTCTCAGTTGTTAACCCGCTTGTACAGAGCCCCAAGCTCTGATACCACTTGTTGGACCTTGGATGGCTAGAGAGGGGGGGGGTGAATGTAGCCAGACACCGAAACTTAGCACTTATCAATTTTTTTGCACTTAACTGGTTAGAAGCACAGCGGAAGCAAATAACACAAAACAGAGTATTATAGAAATTACACCCTAAGCTAAGCACAAAAAAAATGCAAGAACGCTAACAAGAGAATTTACAAGGTTCGGGGATAACTTGCCCTTACTCCTTGGCGTGCCCTTAAGGTGGGCGATCCCTTGATCGTCGGCAGATCAAGCCCCGGTGAACACCGGATAAAATGCAACCTCCTTCTCGGTGGAGTAACCTCTCCACAGTGTTTCAAGATGATGAAGTATAAAGTATAGGAAACACAAGAAGGATCTTACTTAGCATTTAGAACCACAAGAACACAAGCAAACTTCTCTGAGCTCCACCCAGCGCAGATCTCACGCAAGACTCTCCTCTTCGTGTCATCTCGCTGATGGACTCAAGCTTCTTGTTTCTCTTCTCCCAAGTGCCCAAGTAACGGAAGGTTGCTTCAAGGATCACAGTTGCTTGCTCAAGATGAAAATAGAGTTGTTGCAAGCACACAAGATGTCACAGAGTAGTATCGTTGAGTTGTTGTTGTTTTGGAGACTTCTTCGCCACCCAGCGCTTAAGTCCCTCCATTGATCGTAGGTCACAGCCATCTCACTGCAGCCTCCAGCTGCTCACCTGCCAACGCCAGCTATCACTGAGCTCTCCCTGGACTCCCTGAGCTTCCCTCAGCCAAGCTCCAGTTAGCAGCTCCAGCCATTGCAACCTGAGATGGCAAATGGACAAACCTGCTCCAAGGAATGACCTCCATTGACTCTCCATGAGTGTTTGAATCCATCCCTGTCACCTGCACACTCAATTAGAGGTTTAGCAAATGAAATCAAACTTATATCAGTAATAGCAGAGAAGATCAAAGTGACATCAATAGCGTATCAGTGAAAGCAGGCGCGATCAGAGCGTCTGACAGCGCGTTTGAATTAAAGTGATCGGTCACCGGACCGATCAGGACTATCCCAGACCGATCAGGCTCTAACCTGATCGGTCCCCAGTGAGAAACTTGGGATCGCAAGCTCGTATGATCGGTCACCCTGACCAGTCACCAGATCGGTCACCAAATCGATCCGGAAATCAGCTTGCCACAATCCCGCCCGGAATCCACTAGCTGATCGGTCACCAGACCGATCAGGCTGATCCCAGACCGATCAAGCTCTAGCCTGATCGGTCAGGGTGAGAAACCTTGCGACAGTTGATCGTTCAGTCTGATCGGTCACGGTTTTTCCCTGATCAGTCACCAGACCGATCAGGAGCCGATCAGTAGGTTTGCCAAAGACCTACTGGATGCTCCCTGATCGGTCACCGGACCGATCCGGAGCAGAGCAGTAGGGGAACTCAACCCACTTGTGGGCTCCCTGATCGGTCACCAGACCGATCAGGAGCTGTGCAGTGAGTGAAACGCATACTCCTTGATCCGTCACCAGACCGATCAGTCATCGCTGGATCGGTCACCAGACCGATCCACGAAGGAGTATCGTGCCAACCTCCCTGATCGATCACCAGACTGATCCAAGGGCTCTAACCTAGCCCTCCAAGCTAGGGTTTCATCCAACCTAGCCCTCCAAGCTAGGACCTGACCTCCAAGTCAGGATTTCATCCAACCTAGCCCTCCAAGCTAGGACTTTTCACCTAACCCTCCAAGTTGGGACTTTTCACTTAACCCTCCAAGTTAGGACTTTTCACCTAGCCCTCCAAGCTAGGACTTTTCACCCAACCCTTCCGAATTAGGACTTTTCCACACCTAGCCCTCCAAGCTAGGATTTTCCACACCTAACCCTCCAGGTTAGGACTTTTCACACCTAACCCTCCAGGTTAGGATTTCCTCACACCTAGCCCTCCAAGCTAGGATTTTTCACACCTAGCCCTCCAAGCTAGGATTTTCCACACCTAACCCTCCAGGTTAGGACTTTTCACACCTAACCCTCCATGCTAGGATTTCCTCACACCTAGCCCTCCAAGCTAGGATTTATAAAGAACTAGTACTAAGCCTGGGTCTAGGGTTCGAATCCTGGGAAAGACAAAAATTCACACCTAGGGGTGGGAAGACCTATGTAAGGTAACGGCACGGTCGACGATCGACGACCATAAGAAAAATAAGGGGTCGCCGAATGGGCCGCCAAATGGGCCGGGTCGTTACAATAAAAAGACGCCTTTTTATTGTAACGGCTCGACTCATTTGGCGGCCCATTCGGCGACCCTTTATTTTTCTTATGGTCGTCGACCATCGACCGTGCCGTTACCTTTCTTAGGTCTTCCCACCCCTGGGTGTGGATTTTTGCCTTTCCCAGGATTCGAACCCTAGACCCAGGCTTAGTAAGGTAACGACACGGTCGATGGTCGACGACCATAATAAAAATAAGGGGTCGCCGAATGGGCCACTAAATGGGCCGGGTCGTTACAATAATACCCTAGTTGTGAATTTCGGCCAGCAACTAGATTGAGGGCTAAAATAGGTCCAAACTACAATCATGTGCCTAAACTAATGTTTAGTGAAGTTTAGACTACCCTTGTACTTGTAAATGATCTCTTGTGTGAAGTGTGCCCTTATTTCAATGTTATATGAATTTTATGCTATGAAACCCTACCTATGTAGTTTCGGCCAGCATGTTTTAAGATAGGAAAAGAAAGCTAAAACCAATGTGTTGCCTTGATTAAGACAAATATGTTACATGAATGATGTGTTGATAAGACTAGCATGATGTTTGCTTCACTTGCATGTGTTTAAAGAAAGATCCTACATTGTCATGCTATTTATGTAAATGATTGTGCCATAAAAGTGTGCCTATACTCATGAATGATTGAATGACTATAGTACATTCATTATGAAAGAAAGAAAAATGAAAGAATGCATGTATGTATTTTACTTTAAAGTATGGCTTGTACCGGATCTTGAAAAAGATCCACGGTTCTGGACTACCGAAGCTGTCCTTAGGTTGAAAGAAAGTAGGCCTAGTAACCCTAGTAGGTCGAGACTAGCTACCTCGCATCTATTTAGGGATGCGCGCAAAGAAAGAATGGGTACAAGCCGGGGACCCCAATAAAGATGATGTATGCTTATGTTAAAGTATTACTTATTATGTTTTCTAAAGAGCATCCTAAATGTTTTTGCAATGCATATGTTTTATGTTTGTATGCATTCATGTACCTTATGTGCCTTATGAGTTTTATGCCATACATGAGATGTTATATGTCTTTCAAATATACGTGACATGTGGATCAATCCATTTTAGTGCCATTATAGACTTAGCACTTATCTTTATAAGAAAACATATTTTACTACCTTATACTTGATACTTGTTAGCTCTTTTGGAATTTATTTAATGCATGGATGCTACTAGATACTATATGATCTTTATACCCCCTTCTTGTTGCATGTGTTATAGTTATGTTTTATTTCCGCTGCAATGCTTTAGATTCATATGTAATAATATGCGTAAGTTAAGTAGGAAAAGGTAACGCGCCGCCTTAACGGTAAGGGGCGGGCGTTACAGCTTGGTATCAGAGCAAGTTTCCATCTCACTATACACAAAATAAGGTCTTCCTACAGAAATCTTAGTTAAATTGCACTAATTTCAAAAATAAAACCTAAGACTATAGAAGAAGCCCTACCTGACCAAGATTGGATCATTACGATGCAAGAAGAACTAGCCCAATTTGAGAGAAACCAAGTCTGGGACTTAGTACCTAAACCAGAAGGTAAGTCAGTTATAGACACTAAGTGGGTATTTAGAAATAAGCTAAATAATCAAGGTGAGATTATGAGAAACAAAGCCCGTTAGTAGCTAAAGGTTTTAGTCAAGTTGAAAGGTTGGATTATGATGAAACTTATGCCCCCATAGCTAGACTTGAATCAATCAGGATGTTACTAGCTTTTGCAGCCCATAGAGACTTTAAATTATACCAAATGGATGTCAAGTCTGTCTTCCTTAATGGATTCATAAAAGAGAAAGTGTATGTAGGGCAGCCCCCAGGATTTGAGGACTTAGACAATCCCAAGTATGTGTTCAAACTTAGGAAAGCCCTTTATGGGTTAAAACAAGCACCTAGGGCATGGTATGAAAGACTTTCCACCTACCTGATTTCTAAGGGATTTAACCAAGGTCAAATTGACTCAACCCTGTTTGTTAAACCCTTAGAAAAAGACATTTTTATAGCCTAACTCTACATAGATGACATAATTTTTGGGTCAACTAATACTAACTTTTTAAAATATTTTGTTAAGATTATGAAAAGTGAATTTGAAATGAGCCTACTAGGTGAACTAACCTTTTTCCTAGGTCTCCAAATAAAACAAACTAGGGATGGTAACTACGTTTATCAGTCAAAATATGCAAAACAATTAATCAAAAAATTCAAAATGGAAAACTCTAAGGATTTAGGTACTCCTATGGCCACAAATGCAAAAATAGACAATGACCCTGAAGATAAGTCAGTTGATTTAAAACAATATAGAAGTATGATAGGTAGTTTACTATACCTAACTGCTAGTAGACTTAAGATCCTGTTTGCAGTGGGAATGTGCATGAGATACCAAACCTGTGCTAAGGAGTCTCACCTAGCTACCGTAAAAAGAATCCTTAGGTACATAAAGGGTACCCTAAATGTAGGTATTTGGTATCCTAGGACCTCCAACTTTGAATTATCAGGATACTCTGACTCAGACTATGCTGGGTGTAAACTAGATAGAAATAGTACAAGTGGGAGTTGTCAATTATTAGGACACAGTCTAGTCAGCTGGTGCAACAGAAAGCAACACTGTGTTGCCTTATCCACAACTGAAGCAGAATATGTTGTCCTAGGAGAGTGTGTAGCACAACTGTTATGGATGATCCACACTCTTAAGGATTTCATGCTAGACTATGCCCAAACTAAAGTATTCATTGACAACATAAGCTCGATCAATCTTACAAAAAACCCTATTCATCACTCCTGAACCAAACCCATTGAAGTAAAACATCATTTTGTTAGGGATCACGTAGCCAGGGGCGAAATCGTACTTACACATGTGGACTCAAAATCTAATATAGCTGACATCTTTACCAAACTAGGATTGTGCTTAGTAGAATAGGACTATTTTCATTTATTTTTTTAAAAAAACTAGTATTTCATATTTTCAGAAAAATCATTTTCTTATTGAACTTTGAATTAAAATTTTTTTTCAACTTAGATTTTTCAAAAAATACCCTCTTTAAAACTAGGGTTTTTCTACGCAATGGACTTAGCCTAGGACTTAACCCTATAATTGCATGCTCCTATAGATCTAGAAGCCAGCATCTTACAAGCACATTAGGACACATTGATTGATAATCTAGACTGGGTTGAGATGCTTAGGTCTATTCCTTTACTCAAGATGCTTTAAGTCAATGCATCAAGAGCAGTTAGGGTGATAAATACATTTGAACAGTAATCAAGCTATGTGTTCAAGCTTAGAAAATCTAACTTGATCAGACCACTTAACTTAACTAATCTTAGTGAAAGCTGCTATTATATAATAGTTAGTGAGTAGCTAACTGGGTTAGACATGGCCCGAATGAGTTCAATTTAGTTTTTTTTGCTTGGACTCACTAGGATTGGTTCAATATGCGTTCAAAATTTAGTTCTACAAAATAAACTGGCTCTGATACAGTATTTTTTTCCTTCAAATATATTTTTTTGATGTATGACAAAGGGGGAGAGTAAGAAAAGAAAAAAAGTAAAGTTAAAATTTTTTTCTCAAAAGGTGTCTTAATTTTTCCAACTTCAAAAGTTTTTCAATAGTAGCTAAAAAATTCCCTTTTCAAGAAAAGAAAAAGAAAGTTAAATTTTTTTTGTAAAGTTAATTTTTTTTTCAAATCAAATTTTTTCAAAAGGGGTCTTAATTTTTCCAAACTTTAAAAGTTCTTCAAGACTCAGTTTTCAAAAGTAGCTGAAAAATTCTCTTTACAAAAGCTAAATTATATTTCTGAAAAAGGGACATTTTTTAAGGGGCTATTATAAAAACAAAGTCTAAAAACTTTCTGTGGCCTTTCTCATTTTAAAGACTTCAACCTTTTCCTCAAAAAGGGTATCCTTAGTCAAAAGTTATTTTTGAAAAACTGCATGTTTTCGAAAGCTTCAGGGGGAGAATCTTTAATCAAGGGGGAGCTTAATGCATTCTTTTCAAAAATATTTTTTTAAAGAGGAAAGAGAGGAAATATGTATGTCTGTTTTAAATATACTGTTTTATTTTTTGTTTTAACTTAACTTTTGAACTAGGTTGCCATAGATAAAAAATGGGGAGATTGTTGGTGCCAGAAGCACCAGATCAAATGTGGGGTTTGATAATGGCAAAGGATTCAAAGTTAAGGTTAAGGTGTTATCTAATGAATATGTTAAGTGTGCAGGAAAGTCCTAGATAAGTTAGGCACGAAGTCTTAACCTGCAGGGTTGAGCAATAAGTCCTGGTCATGGACTACACACCGATGACCGAACCAGGGGTTGGGCAATAAGTCTTGGTCGTGGACTGGGCACCGACGTCCTGATCCAGAAGTTCGGACAGAAGTCTTAACCGGGCGGGAGCTGCGGACAAAAGTAGAGACGGGTTGAGGAACGGACGTCTTGAGATCCGGTAGTCTTGGAGGCTGAGCAAAAGTCCAACCAGAGTAGTTGGTTGGTGAAAGGTAACATCTCCAGAGTGGAATAGGTGAGGACGCGTTCCCCGGAAGAGAGAACAGTAGGGGTCGGTTTGACCTTGGGTTCCATTTGGAAGCCCAAAGTCAGAACCAAGATAACGCATGCTGTTATTTGTACATAATTTTATTATTACTACTGTTCTGGAACTAACCCTAGTTGCAGGAGCAAGAGGTTCGAGTTTCTGCATCCCAGGTGCCTGAGAGGACTCAGGCGCCCGAGAACACAGGCGCCTGTGTTGATACAGGCTCCCAGATGGGGTGTTTTCCTGTGGCTGCGAAAGCTGAGTTGGCAGGTTGCCACGTCAGCTTGGGAGGCGCTCGTGAGCAGTCAATCACCCTAGATGTCCTAGGAACCCTAGAAAGGGGATAAACGTTGGCCGATTCTGCGGATAAGGATGCACACAAATCGGTGACATGGCAGGTGCCCTACAGCCTCGCAGGCGCCCTACAACCTCACAGGCGCCCTGGACAGCAGTATAAAAGGGGGTTCACCCCCTGCTTCTGTACAACACTTCTTCCAACTCAAGCACTCAAACGCTCTGTGCAAATCTCCCGTGCTCAAGTTCCAAGCTCCAACAACACTCAAGATCGACGACCTACTACTCCGTTCTTCAGATTACTTTCCGGTGGTTGGTATATTTGTTTTAAGTTGTTTAAATTCTGTATTTGTGATTTATGTTTGTACACATTTTTCTAAAATATAGAATTGCCCAACGAAAACGGTCAAGGATCATGGGCCTTGGAGTAGGAGCCGTTTCAAACTCCGAACCAAGTAAACAGAAAACGAGTTAGCATTGCTTTAATTTTTGCACTGCGCAATATTCTTACTTATCCGAAATTTTATCGATATTCACCCCTCCTCTATCGATTCTAAACGATCCCACACATGGTCCCTATTGTAGCCTATATTTACCTCATGTGTCATGAGACCAAGGCATAGAACACAACCCTAGGGCCTCTCTTTTCTCTCCTCTCTTCCTCTCTCTCTCTCCTAGGTTATTGTGGCCGGCGGTAAAAGGTGAAGCAAGGGGGTGGTGTAAGGTTTGGGGAAGGAAGAAACTCATCCTTTCTTCCTCTTCTCTTCATCCTTGTCTTCTCTTCTTCCCTAGAAGCACATGGCAACAAGTGGAGGAGGAGTTGGTGGTGCCACCTTGGCTTGAAGGTGGCCGGCGGAAAGCAAGGGAGAGGTGTGGAGTTCGGCGGCTAGGGTTTCAAGGAAGAAGAGTTTTTCTTCTTCTTCTTCATCTTCTTAATCTTCCTCTTCAACTCTTGGTGTCGGCACAAGAAGGAGACCCATCTCCTTGGTGGCCGGCGTAAGCTAGGAGGAAGGAGGCTCTTCCTTGGTGGCCGGCGGCAACAACCCTAGAGGCTAGGGTTCGGCGCAAGTAGGAGAGAAGAAGAAGGTGCCTTGGTGACGTTGTTTCTTGGAAGATCGTCACCCACTAATGTCCAAGAAGAGGTTGGGTCATACAATAGAAGATCGCGAGGTAAACAAGAAGGTATATTTCTTGTTTTGGTTCCTTTGATCTTGTTTAATTATTCTATGTTATTTTATGTCATGGACCCCGATGATAAACACAAAAACCGGTGATCCATTCATCGTCTATTCCGCGGCTAATCGGTTAGATGAGTTAGATTGCTTGAACAACAAGTTTGTTTAAGCGGTCACTCGAATCGGTTAGCACGATGATGAGTCGGTTGTTTGGGAATTTGTTCTCCATTCGGATTGGTTTCGATTAATGAAATTTTAATCCGGGGACATGGAGGGGATTCTCATGCGCAACCGAAACCCAACAATTGGTATCAGAGCCAATGGTTTTCGGTTTTGTGTGTTTTGGATTTGGTTACTTTTATGCACTTTATCATGTATAATTTTATGCCGGATAATAGTGGGATGTGCGTAGGATAACTCTTTGGTTGTAGGCATAAGATCCGACTATTATGGCTTAATATGTTTGTATGTGATTGTGTGTGCATGGTTGTAACATTTATTTGAATCCTCGGGGTTGACGAGGCTAGAAAGTATTTAATTTTTGTAATTAAATACGACAATTGTTTAGCCGTGTATTTTAGTTTACTTTCGATCTAGACTTGTTGTACACTCCTTCATGGACTATAGGATCGATGGATGTAAATTAAAATAACTTTTTATCTCGGCTCAGAGATCCTCTTTATGGAGCTTGCGCATGGTGCTTGGAGGAGGAGACGAGCTGGCGACACGACTGGAGACATATTGAAGACAAAAGTCATAATAGTTGGAAAAATTAGTTTTTCTTATTTATTGCTTTTTGTTTATATGCTTGTTGTGCTTGCATGGTGAAATTCCTCAATTATAAATAACTAAGTGGGAGAGGGATTCTAAGAATCCCATGACCTCCATTACAAATTTGACATGTGATGCGAACAAACTTGCGCGTTGGCTCTGAGTGCCTTCCTCCATATCAGATGAGTTTGTTTCATGGATCACTAGGTCAGACATGGTTATAGGAAATTATTTAGGAGTGTGTGATCTTCCCCATCGGAAGGTACATAATCCTAGATAATTGCCTTAGTATCGTGTAATGGTAAACACTTAGATGCAAATAATAGTATCCTCCCCATCGGAGTCACTACTATTATTTGTAGGGCCGAAGAGGAACCAACTATTAATTTTATTTGTCAAAAAGTTAGGTTGACAAGATAATAAAATTAATGGGTAAAACCTCCTCTACAAATGTAGAATTCGTATACGTCCACACTATTGTGACATACGATATTCTCGGTGTTTTGAGGTGTTGGTTGAATTTAAAATTTTATTGTTTGAGAAATCAATAATTTTTTAAAATCTAAAGTTTTGATCATTGTGATTCTTAGGATATTTCAAAATGACTTTCTACCCACTTGCTTTTATTTTAAAAGTAAACATACTTACTGGTCTCAACTACATAGATTGGAAATGAAACCTAGACATTGTCCTAACTGCTGAGGAGTACAAGTATGTACTTTTCGAGTTCTGTCCTGATAAACCTAGTGAAAATTCTGATGCAGAGGAGAAGGAACGCTATAAGAAGAGGATCAAAGTAGATGAGATGATGCGGTGTTACATATTGGCATCTATGTTAAATGTATTGTGTAGGACCGGTGCCGTCGATAGGGGGTGAATATCGACTCGTAAAAATTCTTCGTAAACACGTCAGAAACTTCGATGTTCATTATAGACAAAGAGTTAGTGCGCAATGGAAAATTGAAAGAACGAATAACAAACCAACACAGACGACAAGCGGGTTTTACTTGGTTCCCAACCCCCCAGGGTCAGTACGTCCAAGGCTTAAGCACGGGAAGCGCTCGTCCACTAATGGTATCCTTTCCAAACATTCTGGAGGCGGAGAAACCCATCTTACAGTTCAAGTTTTACAATCACAAGATTAAGAAAATTAAGTGCTTGAAATAAAGGCAAACCAAACAAAAATTGAAGACCTGGCCGATCTGGAACTCCGAAGTGCAGCGCACTTCCTCCTGGAGCCTCCTTGGTAGCAGAGCTTCATCTCTAACACTTTCTCTTCACTCAGAATGCTTAGAATGTCGTAGCAGTTATTGTTCTGAGTTGAGGGGTCGAACCCCTTTATATAGCTCCTTCTTGGGGGCCCTAGAGCCTCTGGGGCGCCTCATTGGCGGTCAAAACTTCATCCAGAACGCGAACTTCGTGAAGCTGATAAGATGGGCTATCTTGGGCGCCCAAGAGCTTACTGGGCTCCTGGATCATCAAGGCACCTGGTATCCAGGGCACCTGGATGCTTGGGGCTCCCAGATTCAATGGGGGCACCTAGGAGCAGCTTTTCCAGGCTTCTCTTGTGTTTGTTCGCCTGCTTTGCTTCCAATTCTAGGTACCTGCAAGATACACAAACACATATATAATCTTATCCTTAATGATTGGTTCTGACTTTGAATTTCTCGGAAAACCCTAGGTCGAACCGAGTTCCCTTCCCGGGGAACGTGCCTTCACCTACTCCTCTCAGGAGAAGTTTGCTAACCAGCTCCGATTGGACTTTTGTCCGATCTTCCGGATCAGGACATTGGTGCCCAGTCCACGACCAAGACTTATTTCCCAATTTCATGAACCAGGACTTCGCAGCCCAGCCCTCGGCCAGGACTTATTTCCCAATTCCACGAACCAGGACTTCATGCCCAACCCTCGGTCAGGTCTTAGGTGCCCAGCCCTCGGGCAGGACTTATTGCCCAATTCCATGAACCAGGACTTCGTGCCTAACTCTAGGTCAGGTATTAGGTGCCCAGCCCTCGGCCATGACTTAGTGCCCAATTCCTCGAACCAGGTCTTATTGCCTAGGTTAACTAGGACTTTTCTTTACCTTGATAAGGATTTCTTTTGCTAGTCATATTAATCCTGACTAGACTTCTCTTCTGCCAAATATCAAGTCCTGTTTGGCTTACTCCTTGGTCTAACTGACCAACCCTAGATTTTCTGCTAAACATTAGATCCTGTTTAGCTAACCCTTGTTCTAGGTGATCAACCCTTAGTATATTAGCCAGATTAAATCTAGGTTTGATCATCCTAGATAAGGATGATCAAACCTAGATAAGGATTTCTTTTGCTAGTCATATTAATCCTGACTAGACTTCTCTTCTGCCAAACATCAAGTCCTGTTTGGCTTACTCCTTGGTCTAACTGACCAACCCTGGATTTTCTGCTAAACATTAGATCCTGTTTAGCTAACCCTTGTTCTAGGTGATCAACCCTTAGTATATTAGCCAGATTAAATCTAGGTTTGATCATCCTGCCAAACATCATGTCCTGTTTGGCTAACCCCTTGGTCTAACTGACCAACCCTGGGTTTTGGTTGACTCTGCCAAACATCAGATCCTGTTTGACTAAACCTTGTCAACCTGATCAATCCTTGGTTAACTCTACCAAACATAAGGTCCTATTTGGTTTAACCCTTGAACACTTTGACTAACCCTTACCTTGTCTAACATATATTACTAACTTAAGTATATTGTTAAACATCAAAACATTATAGAAAGACATCACTGATGCATCTTGCACCAACAATTTCTCCCTTTTTGATGTTTGACAACAACTTAAGTTAGATTAGGTCTTAAGGGTAAGATCTAGGTTTAATCCTTTGGGAGAAAACGAAAAAATTTCTAACTTAAGCTCCTCTCTCCCCCTTTGTCACACACAAAAAAAACACAAAAAAAACTTGCACCAACAATGAAATTTTTGAAACGATCACAAGTCTTGCTCCCTTTTTAAGATCATTTCTCTCCTTTTGAAATACTTAGGATAATTTTTTTGAAAGCATATAAATTTGAAAAACAAATTTCAAAACTCTTCCCCCTTTTTGAGAAAAACTACGTACTTATTTTAAAAATCACTTAATGGCACCAACAATAGGGGAAATATATGTTTTAAAAACACTTTGAACTTCCCTAAGTCTGACAACAATCCTAAGAATCTTGTTGACCACAAGCAAATTCCTATGTGTCTTAGGGATTTTCCTTAAATGAATAGTTTTTTAGTAACATTTTGTTTTTGAAAACATAATAATTTTCTTGACTTAGATTCTTTTTCAGTTTAACACAATCCTAGGAAACCTTGTTAACTACAAGGAAATTTTCCTAAGTGTCCCAGAAATTTTCCAAACTCAAGTAAAAATTTCAACTCGATTCCAAAAGTCAAAATTTTTTTTCGAAATAAGTTCTTGACTTGGATTCTTTTCCAGTCTGACACAATCCTAGGAAATCTTGTTAACTACAAGGAAATTTTCCTAAGTGTCCTGGAAATTTGCCCAACTCAAGGTGAGATGAACTTTGTTCAACAGATGAAAAGATTTTCATAAAGTAATTTTTAAGACTGAGAAAAATATGATTTAAAAGGATAGTGTTTTGAAAAGAGAATACTTATATTTTCAAAATGATTTTGAAAATATACTGTATGAAAACATAATATTTTTGAAACATTTATTAATTCTTTTAATTTGACCTCCCCTTAAACTTGACACAGTCCTAGGAAGCTTGTTGACTACAAGTGATCTTCCTTTGAGTCTTAGGGTTTGATTCAAACGAAAAGAATTATCTAATCATTCTTTTTTAAAAAAAATAGTCAGAAAATAGAATTAAATTCTTTTGAGTAAGACTCCCCCTAAACCTAACACAATCTTAGGAATCTTTATAGATCATAAAGCATATTTCCTATGTGTCTTTAGAGTTCATCCAAATCAAAAGAGCAATTAGCACAATTTTTGAAATGCATTTTGAAATAGTATGATATTTTTCAAAGACATAATTTTTAAAAAATATTTTGAAGGATATAACTTTTAAAGCACAATTTTCGAAAAGATATTTTGAAATGATAATAATTTTGAAAGCACAAAGTATTTGAAAGATCTGAATTTTCAAAAGAATAATAAAAAATAACTTTTGAAAGAATACAAAAAAACTCCCCCTGAACCTGACACCGTCTGAGTATACCTAAGTGTCTTAAGGGACTTTAGTGTTGACCTAAAAGGTTTGTGTCTAATTGTATAGGTCAACCAAATTTTCAAAAAGATATAATTTTTGTAAATGTATTATATGCTTAAACAATCAGCAAGCATGAAATTCATAAAAATATTATTATGTTGAAACATTATTTTGAAAAATAGATTTTTAGAAAAATATCCTAAAGATTTTGAAAATATTTTGAAAAGCATTTGTCAATTAATTAGTCCTTAACATCTCACCCATTCTAGATGTCTCAATACAAGCAAGCATGGTTGCCTTATGGGAGTATTGTGAGATGATTGAATAATTTTTCTCAATATATTTATAGACTGGTTGACCTTGAGTTAGATTTGAGTTTAATCAATTTGTAATTTAAAAGTAGATTTCAATAATTGGCTTCCAGGTCTTGGCGAGACACATTGGCCTTCTTTGGCTGTAGCCTTATTGGATCATCAGCCCTTTCCTTAGACAAAGCCTTTTAAAGAAATAATACCTTTATTTTACTCTTTGAAAAACTCTGGTCTAACTAGTTTAGGATGTGGCGAGGTAGCTTCGGTAGTTCCACTTAGCTAGGCCAAGCTTCCCTAACCTACTATCATCTCGCCCCACCCTGGTACTAGGTTAGGCAAGTATCAACTAGTCGTTTTCCTATCTAACTGTTCTAATTCATGCAGAAAATTAAACATGAATGACATGACAGACATATAACTAAAAATTAGTAGATGCAAGTACATGACATTTATGCATGATTTAATCAAGTCGAGATATTTTAATTAAGTTTCTAATAATGTATCAAATTCTCGATTTGATACATATCGTGTGAACTCGCAAATATGCCAATCTGCAAATATGTCAACCTACTTTGACATATTTGTTGTTATTTAGTTGTAGGTTTCGGTTGGGTAGGATTTTATTTAGTTGCATATTTGAAGGTAAATAATTTGAATCTTAGTTCGTGGATTATGTTGAATTAAGGATTGAATAAAAATTTAATTAATTAGGTGTAATTATTAAGAAAGTTGAAATCATTTGATGTTATTAATTAATTAATTAAAGTTGAAATCATTAAAAGTTGAAGTTATTAATTAAATTTAAGGTTATCAAAGAATTAATTAAGGTTCAAAAATTAATTTAAGTTGTTAAGATTTAATTTGAGTTATTAAGATTTAATTTGAATTAAATTGTTAAGGATTAATTAGAGGTTAAAATTGATTAAGGATTAATTAGAGTTAAAATAATTAAGCATTAATTAGAGTTAAAATAAATTAAGGATTAATCAGAGTTAAAATAAATTAAGGATTAATCAGAGTTAAAATAATTAAGGATTAATTAAAGTTAAAATAATTAAAGATTAATTAGAGTTAAAATAATTAAAGATTAATTAGAGTTAAAATAATTAAAGATTAATTAGAGTTAAAATAATTAAGGATTAATTAAAGTTAAAATAATTAAAGATTAATTAGAGTTAAAATAATTAAGGATTAATTAGAGTTAAAATAATTAAGGATTAATTATTTGTTAAAATAATTAATGATTAATTAGAGTTAAAATTATTAAGGATTAATAATTAAAATTATTAAGGTAAAAATTAATTAATTAAAGATTAATTAGATTTCAAGATTTCTGGTTTAAATAATTGTTGTGGGTCTAGTTGCATCATTTTCAGTAATTCAAACAATTCTGATTCCTTAACTATTTCTTTTGTTTTTAAACTTTCAAATTTATTTAATACTTCTGCCTTATTTGATTTTTGTAAGTCGCCTTGATAATTATATCCTTAATTTTGTTGAATTCTTCATCATCTTCAGAATCACATTGTTCATCTTCATTTTCAGAGTTATTAATTAAAATTTCATTATTGTATTCATCTTCATCCTCATTTTCAAAATCATCTTCAGAAATAGTATCATTATCTTTGTAGTGGGTAGAATAGTTTTAAGACTACTAATTAGTGTTTCATAATTAATTTCTAGATTATCCAAAAAATTATTAATTAAATCTTCACCATTATCTAAAGATGTTTCTAAATTATTCTAAACATTATCAGAACTATCTTCAGATTTATTAGAAGGATCATTAATAACAATATTATCTTGAGAATTATTAATATCATCAGAAAAAACATTATCATCTTTAATATTTTCAAAATTATCACTAATATCATTCTCATCCTTAATATTAGAAATATCAGGTATTAAAGTATGATTATCCTTGACTTTATAAGATTTATTATTAAGTTCTAATATTTTAGCATTGATATTAAATATTAAAGAGTTTATATTTGATATTTTAATATTTTCTAAGTTTGATAATTTGTCATGTACTACATTAAGATGATTATACAAAAGCTCTAATTTTTCGGAAAAACTATCTAAGTTATCAGACTTATCAGAAACACTTTCAGTAATATCAGCATGGTTGAAAAACTGTGCAGGAAATTTAGAATTTTGAAAATTATTGCAAACATTAGTTTTTCGTACCTTGGTCGGGTACTGGTTCTTGTAGTGTCCGCGCCCTTGACATCTGAAGCATCTGATGTGGCTCTTGTCCCTCTGGACTCCTGGCGCTGGTACCTCCTTTGCCGCCGGTGGTGACGATTGATTCATATGAGTAGGACACTGATTTTTATAGTGCCCTCTCTCCCTGCACTTAAAATATGTAATATGAAATTTAAAATTAGACATAATAAAAAAATATACCTGATTCACCCCTGGTTCCCCCTCAACTCCTGACGTCTTTCCTCCATCGGCTGTTAGTCCAGTGAAGAGCTACCAGGCTCTGATACCAGTTGTAGGACTGGTGCCGTCGATAGAGGGGGGGTGAATATCGACTCGTAAAAATTCTTCATAAACACGTTGAAAACTTCGATGTTCGTTCTAGACAAAGAGTTAGTGTGCAGCGGAAAATAGAAAGAATGAAAAACAAACCATCACAGACGACAAGCGGATTTTACTTGGTTCCCAACCCCCCAGGGTCAGTACGTCCAAGGCCTAAGCATGGGAAGCACCCGTCCACAAATGGTCTCCTTTCCGGACTTTTCGGAGGCGGAGAAACCCGTCTTATAGTTCAAGTTTTACAATCACAAGATTAAGAAAATTAAGTGCTTGAAATAAATGCAAACCAAACAAAAATCGAAGATTGGACCGATCTGGAACTCCGTAGTGCAACGAACTTCCTCCTGGAGCCTCCTTGGTCGCAGAGCTTCATCTCTAGCGCTTTTTCTTCGCTCGAAATGCTTATAATGTCGTAGCAATTGTTGTTTTAAGTTGAGTGGTCAAACCCCTTTATATAGCTTCTTCTCGGGCGCCCTAGAGCCTCTGAGGCACCTCATTGGCGGTCAAAACTTCATCCAGAACGCGAACTTCGCGAAGCTGATAAGATGGGTTGTCTTGGGCGCCCAAGAGTTTACTGGGTGCCTGGATCATCCAGGTGCCTGGTATTCAGGGCACCTGGATGCTTGGGGCACCTAGGTTCAATGGGGGCGCCCAAGAGCAGCTTTTCCATGCTTCTCTTGTGTTTGTTCGCCTGCTTTGCTTCCAATTCTAGGTACATACAGATACACAAACCCAAGACAAACACATATATAATCTTAACCTTAACGATTGGTTCTGACTTTGGATTTCTCGCGAAACCCTAGGTCGAACCAAGTTCCCTTCCCGGGGAAGGCGCCTTCGCCTACTCCTCTCAGGAGAAGTTTGCCAACCGGCTCCTCCGATTGGACTTTTGCCCGATCTTCCGGATCAGGACTTTGGTGCTCAGTCCACGACCAGGACTTATTTCCCAATTCCATGAACCAGGACTTCGGTGCCCAGCCCTCGGCCAGGACTTATTGCCCAATTCCACGAACTAGGACTTCGTGCCCAACCCTCGGTCAGGTCTTAGGTGCCCAATCCTCGGCCATGACTTATTGCCCAATTCCATGAACCAGGACTTCGTGCCCAACCCTCGGTCAGGTATTAGGTGCCCAGCCCTCGACCAGGATTTAGTGCCCAATTCCTAGAACCAGGACTTATTGCCTAGGTTAACTAGGACTTTTCTTTACCTTGATAAGGATTTCTTTTCTAGTCATATTAATCCTGACTAGACTTCTCTTCTGCCAAACATCAAGTCCTGTTTGGCTTACTCCTTGGTCTAACTGACCAACCTTGGGTTTTCTTCTAAACATCAAATCCTGTTTAGCTAACCCTTGTTCTAGGTGATCAACCCTTAGTATATTATCCAGATTAAATCTAGGTTTGATCATCCTGCCAAACATCAGGTCCTGTTTGACTATCCCCTTGGTCTAACTGACCAACCTTGGGTTCTGGTTGACTCTACCAAACATCAGATCCTGTTTGACTAAACCTTTGTCAACCTGATCAATCCTGGGTTAACCCTACCAAAAATAAGGTCCTGTTTGGTTTAACCCTTGATCACTTTGACTAACCCTTACCTTGTCTAACATATATTACTAACTTAAGTATATTATTAAACATCGAAACATTATTGGAAGACATCACTGATGCATTTTGCACCAACATATTGCAACATCAGCATTAGGCTTTTTCCACTGCTTATGATATGACGTTCAATCTCAAAGAACTCTTCGGACATCAGAATCGGGCTGCTAGGCAGGATGCAATGAGGAACTTAATGACGACCACCATGGTTGAGGGGACACCCGTGAGGGATCATGTCCTTAAGATGATGGTACATCTCAATGAGATGGAAGTCTTTGGAGGGGAGATCGATGGGGAAATCTAGGTCAATATCATTCTCCAGTCTCTACCTAGGAGTTTTGAGTAGTTTTGCCTGAACTACAATATGATCAAACGTACATATTCGTTGGTGGAACTTCTGACAGAACTCCAGGCGATAGAGGGCTTTTTCGTTAGAGTGCTAATGCTTTGGTTGCTTAGAGGCGGCTAGTTTTTCGGGCGGATCAGTCGACTGGTCCTGGACCAGTCGACTGATCTTTCTGTGAGTTTGAGTTCCCCGCTGGTAGTCGACTGATCCATTCCCAGTCGACTACCCAGCTTACATTTTCACTCTTCCTCACTCCGAAGACCACCCTTCACGTATGCCTTCAAGTTCACTGCCTTGGCTTGCCCCTTGAAGTCCTCTTCCACCGGCTGTCGTCCCTCAGATGCGCACACAAGCCCTTGGCTTGCCTCCATGCCATCTTTCACGTATGCCCTTTGAAGTCCACTTCCCTCGCTTGCCCTTGGAGTCCTCTTCCCTCGGCTCTCGTCCCTCGGATGCGTACTCCATGTGTGACTCACCATGTCCTGCAAGACTCAATTACACATATCAAAACAACATAACATCCTAACTTAACCATATTGGTGCACACACATCAAAGCCATGATATTCCCGATCATACTTGGGCTTATTGCCCCAACAATAAGTAATTACTAAACTCTCTCAAGACGTACTCACCACCACGATTAGATCATAGTGCCTTGATACTTTTACCTTGATGTTTCTCTACATCAGCTTTGAATTCTTTGAACCTATCAAAGCATTCAGACTTGCATGTATCCATACCTTGAATAATCGTCTATAAAAGAGACGAAATATTCAAAACCACCTCTAGCTTGGATCGACATATGACCACACAAATCAGAATGAACCAACTCCAAAACATTTTTTGCTCTATATCTTGGCCTTAAAAGGTCTCTTGGTCATCTTGGCTTCCAAGCAAGATTCACAGGTTGGGAAATCTTCCACCACCAATGAACCCAAAGGTCCATCGACTACCTTTGAATCCTACTCAGGTTAATATGACCTAACCTTAGATGCCAAAGATACGTTTAGTTCATTTTTGAAGGTTTTTTTTTCTCTTATTATGATTATACAATGAGTTATTGATTTCTATTTGCATCGTGGGAGTTTTTGGTTCAAGAGTGTATAAATTGCCAATCAATGCACCAGAACAGATAATCTCTCTATTTCTTTTTATAACAACTCCGTCATTAAAAGAAATAGAATACCCATCCATAAATAACTTAGAAACTGAAATAAGATTCTTTCTAAATGAAGGTACATAAAGCCAATTTCTTAAAACCAAAATTTTATTTCTATCAAAAGATAAATAGACGTCTCCCACTGCAATAGCTGCCACCTCGTTAGCATTACCGATGTAGACGGTAATCTCTCCTTCAGCTAGTCGTCTGGTTTCCTAGAACCCCTTCAAAGAATTACAGGCATGATCAGTGGCTCTCGTATCTACACACCAGGTACCGGTAGATAACACCGCTAAACATGTTTCAACAACTAAACAAAAAGATATACCTTGATTTTTCTCCTTCCGACGGGGACAATCCGCCTTCCAGTGTCCAGTCTGCTTGCACGTGAAGCACTTACCTTTCGGCTTCGTCACTCCAGCCTGAGGTCCTTGAGATACAGCTGCCTTCTTTGCTAAAACTAGTTTCTTATTCTTCTTGTCTTTCGGCTTAGAAGTAGAACCCTTTTCAGCAACAAAAGCATGAGTACTCTTACGAAAAAGCCCCTCTGCCGCCTGGAGTTCTGTCAGAAGGTCCGCCAACGAATATGTCCGTTTGTTCATATTATAGTTCTGGTGAAACTACTAAAAACTCCTAGGTAGAGACTAAAGAATGATATCGACCTGGGTTTCCCCATCAATCTCTGCTCTAAGGACTTCCATCTCATTCAAATGAGCCATCATTTTGAGAACATGATCCCTCACGGGTGTTCCCTCAATCATGGTGGTCATCATCAAGTTCCTCATTGCCTCTTGCCTAGCAGCTCGATTCTGATGTCCGAAGATTTCCTTGAGATTGAACATCATGTCATAAGCAGTAGAAAAAGCCCGATGTTGATATTGCAGCACATTTGACATTGAAGCCAAAATGTAGCACCGCACCATCTCGTCTGCTTTTATCCACTTCTTATAGCGTTCTTTCTCCTCTTCACCAGAATTCTCGCTAGGATTTTCAGGACAGATCTTAAAGAGTACAAATTTGTACTCCGCAGCAGTCAAGACAATGTCTAGGTTCGTTTCCAATCAATATAGTTAGGGTCAGTAAGTTTATTTTCTTTCAAAATAATAGCAAGTGGGTTGAAAGCCATTTGAAAATATTCTGAGAATCACAATGATCAAAACATTAGATTTCATAAAATTATTGATTCCTCAATCATTAAAATTTTAAAATCAACCAACACCTCAAAACACCGAGAATATCGTATGCTACGATAGTGTGGACGTATATGAATTCTACATTTGTAAGAGGAAGTTTTACCCATTAATTTTATTATCTTATCAACCTTACTTTTTGACAAATAAAATTAATAGTTGGTTCCTCTTCGACCCTACAAATAATAGTAGTGACTCCGATGGGGAGGATACTATTATTTGCATCTAAGTGTTCACTATTATACGATACTAAGGTAATTATCTAGGATTATGCCCCTTCCGATGGGGAAGATCACATGCTCCTAAATAATTTCCTATAACCATATTTGATCTAGTGATCCACGAAACAAGCTCATCCAATATGGAGGAAGGCACTCAGAGCCAACGCGCAAGCTTGTTCGCATCACTTATCAAATTTGTAATGGAGGCCACGGGACTCAAAGAATCCCTCTCCCACTTAGTAGTTTATAATTGAGGAATTTTCAAGCACACACAACATGCATATCAAACAAAAAACAATAAACATGAAAATAAATTCCAACTATTATGGCATTTTGTTCTTGAATATGCCTCCCGTCGTGTCGCCATCTCGTCTCCTCCTTTAAGCATCATGCGCAAGCCTCAAGCCATGAAGGAGCTCCGAGCCGAGATAAAAACTATTTTAATTTACATCCATCGATCCTATACTCACGAAGGAGTATACAATAAATCTAGATCGAAAGTAAACTAAAATGAGCAGCTAAACAATGTCATATTTAATTATAAAATTAATTACTAATTAGCCTTGTCAACCCCGAAGATTCAATCAAAATTATTACAATCATGCACACACATCATACACAACCTCATAAGCCATAATAGTCCGATCTTATGCCTGCAACCAAAGAGATAACCTACACACATTCTACTATTATCCGACATAATATAATATATGATAAATGCATGAAAGTAATCGAATCCAAAACACACAAAACCGGAAACCATTGGCTCTGATACTAATTGTTGGTTTCGGGTGAGCATGGGAATCCTCTCCATGTGTTGGATAGCTTGGCAGGTTTCCTAAGCGAATACTTGGTCGTCCATGAGAGACCTCTCCATGTCCACGGATTAAAAATTTAATCAGAATGGAGACCTATCTCCCAAACGTCTGTCTCGTCGCCGTACTAATTTATTCGAGTTACAACTTGGCCAAACATGATGTTCAAGCCTTGTAACTCACCTAACCAACTAGTCACGGAAAAGACGATGAGCGGATCACCAGCTTTTGTGTTTATTATCGGGGTCCAAGGTGATTAATCAAGACAATTAATTAACAAATAATGAATAACAAGATTAATTATCAACATCACATAAAATGATAGAAACAAGGAACCAAAGAGAAGGTTATACCTTTTCTTTTACCTCTTGATCTTCAATTGTATGACCCTCCCCTCTTGGACATCGTGTGAGCGACGATCTACCAAGAACCGGAATCACCAAGGCCTTCCAAAACCACCCTCTTCTTGCGCTAACCAACCCTAGCCACTAGGGCTTGCCGCCGGCCATCTCCTTCCAATATTCCTTGCGCCACCGGCCACAAGGAGCTCCCAAAGCTCGCCAACCACAAGGAAGCACCGGAGAGGAAGGAGAAGAAGAAGAAGAGAAACAAGTCTCTTCTTCACCAAAACCCGGCCGCCTATCCCCTTTCCTCCTCCCTTGCTTGCTGCGCCAACTTCACCAAGAGAAGAAGCTTCTTCTCCACAACCCGACGACTTCCTCTT
Source organism: Boesenbergia rotunda (assembly GCA_024364735.1). Taxonomy (NCBI): domain Eukaryota; kingdom Viridiplantae; phylum Streptophyta; class Magnoliopsida; order Zingiberales; family Zingiberaceae; genus Boesenbergia; species Boesenbergia rotunda. Next base: position 234,950 of record JAGFNQ010004127.1, on the reverse strand, counting down.
CTTCTTCTTGCTGCCGAGCACCACAAAAGGAAGAGGAGGACTCCTCCTTGTCCTTGTGATTTTCGGCCAAGAGGTGGAGATGAGGATGAGAAGAAAAGGGGAAGAGATTCCTCTCTTCTTGGGCGCCGTCCGGTTGACCTAGGAGAGAGAAGGGATAGAGAGAGGATGAGAGAAGAGGCTTGGGGTTGGATGAATTGGAATACTTGGTTTCATGACTCCATGGGGTATTTATAGGGCTACAATAGGGACCATGAGGAGGAGTTCGGTCTTGGTCTGTTAATGGATCCAAACCCGATCCATTAATGAAGAACCATTCCATTAAAGGTTCTTCATTGAACTACCTCACCAACTCCCATATTTACATATGGGCTCCACCTATTATGAGTACATTTTCTCCCCGTGTTTAAGATATCGAATGTCCGTTGATTAATTTAAATTACTGACAATTATAATTAATCAACCTCTAACTCCTTGATTAGTATTACTCATCCTTATCATCATGTTGAATCAAATCCACCTACAAGATTTAATATGATGAACCTTATGAGGACATCAAGGAGGCATCATCATCCCGACTCACCAGGACACGGATTCCATCTATAATTAATGGCATACCATGTAAATAATATTATTTCCCAATTTACCAGGCCTATCGATTTAACAGAATAAATCTCGCCTATTGGTAAATCAAAGAAATAAATACTAAGTACATGTGCCCATTATTATATCGGGATTCAGAGCATGCACTCCATAATAAACTGAGGTTTGATCCAATTATAATGTCAGTATAAATTGGATCACCTCTATGTTGGTCCTGCTCAATGCACACAAAGTGCAGTAGTGTAATTCTATGGTCAAGACAAACCAACACCAAATTACACTACAACCATCTCGATGGTTTGTCCACTCCATCTCGGTTGTGAGCCTCTACTTATACTCTATAAGGAACTGATAACATGATTTTTTGTGTGACACCACACACCATTTTATCTACAGTGTAATGTATTAGACATTTTGCATATACTAATATAAACATGCAACAGTATCTTGTGATTCTCTTTCAAAATGTAGATATCCATACAGAAAAGGCTAGGCTTTTAGTATACATCTTAACAATCTCCCACTTATACTCAAAGACTCTGTTGTCCTCACAATGCCATACATCTGACTCACATATCCACCACATGCCGATCGAAAGCTCTCGTCAGAAGGGCCTTAGTGAAAGGATCTGCCAGGTTGTCCTTCGATGCAAGCTTGGCGATAGCAACTTCTCCTCGCTTTACGATTTCTCGTATCAGGTGGTACTTACGCTCTATGTTTTTAATCGCCTTATGGGCTCGTGGTTCCTTCGAGTTTGCGACTGCATGATAACCATTTTAAGTCGCGGTACGGTTTCAATTAATGTTCTTGTTCAAGCAATTATGTAGTAATAGTTGAACCTGAATCATCTCTCAAGGACCCAATATGATGCATGCACTTCTTTGATCTATAGAAAATAGTAAACTACAGAAAAATGAAAGCTAGCTAAACCAAACATGTCTTCTTGGGTTTTGAGGATAACAAAGCAATTAAACTTAGCTACCAACTTCCACCTAATAGCCTTAACTACTTGGATTTGAAGTATTAAGCTAACTAAATGTAGAGGACAGCAAAAGAACACTCAAAACCAGGTAATTTCAGCAAGGATTCATCTAGAACTCCTAACTAGAAGGCAAGCAATTTCATACTCAAGCACATGTTTGATAGGAGCAATTAAACAAACACCTTGCATTCAAGTAATAAGAGGTTGAAAACATGAAAAAATTCTGCAAACGTAGGCTGTAAAACTAGGAAACTAAGCTGGAAATTCGGTTCTTAAGCTGGGAATACATCAGAAATTCGGAATCAAGTGATCTACAGCAAGTAAAAGGAAAGAAACAAGCAAAATAAGGCTTAAAAGTGCTGTCCGGTGGAGGAAATCTCTGCTCCGATGAAGCTGATCACTTCCTAGCCGATTTCGAAGATGAAATGGGCTGTGGAATTGAAGAACAGGACTTCTCCAAGCTGCTGATCAGAGAGGAAAACCTCTCGGGAGTCCGCAGGTCCCTTCCTTCCTCATGGCTCTATCCACCGAGAGCTATCCTCCCCTTGGCTCCATGATTCCATGAGTGAGGAATGGACTGTCCCGTTCAGAAGATGGAATTGGCTGCCCTAGCTTGCGTCCCTTTTCCTTCCTTAGCTCTTCTCTCCACCCTCCATTCCCCTTGATGAGTGGCCAAGATTGCTTGCAGAAATTTCCATCAACTTAAGTGCCTAGATCCAAGTGGAGGGTGTGATTAGATCACCTTTATGGATCCATCTTAGCCCTTGATGTGCCCTTTTGATCCTTTGATGCACAAGCTATCCAAAAATCAAATAAAATGAAATATGAATGTAAAAATATAGGAAAATTAATTAACCAATGAAAATGCACCCTATTAACAATTATGCATCATTTAATAAACAAATACACACTTAGAGCCCCAAATTTCTCCGTTAATGGCACAGAAAATTATCCATCAAGTTGTTAATTATCACTCCCCCACACCTACTCTTTGCACGACTCGAGCAAAAAGAAAACCAAGATTATTGACTTAGGCAAGTTCACCTAGCATGGTGGAAATCACATAGTGGTAATTATTCAAGATCATCAAGCATTTTGGAAACCAAGTCCACATCAATTCCAATCTCACACTAGCCAATTGGTAGTGGTAAATTCATCCAAGTCAATAGATCAAGCATGAAACTCTCATAGGACTATCCCTAACTCTCAAAACTCAATAAGTAGTGGAGTTCCACTCAAGAATCATTATGTTTCTTCACTATCATAAGCTTGCTCACTCCCTGATTTTCACCAAAAGAATGCATTTGACACATACAATAAATAGAGCTTATTAATGGAGGAGATGAAACTGTAAGGAAAGTAAACAAGAAGAAAATTTCTGCTACTAAGTGAAGAATTCAGTGGGGCAAAGCAAAAGGAAACATTAGATGATGGAACTTAATGAATTAGTTAACTTGCATGTGAACTCATCTTATCACCCCCATTATAGCAAATGCCTCTGATCTAGATGAAAAACAATGCTGAATTCAGTGTGCTTCTGTGCCAACCTCTTCTGATCGTTCAAGGGATCGATCAGACTCTTTTTGATCAGTCAATACATCGATCAGGCTCTTCCTTATCCTTCTGGCCTTCTTCTGATCGGTCTGGAGACCGATCAGTTACTGCTCTGATCGTTTTGGGCTGCGTCTGATCGTTCTGGACGGCTGCTAATCGGTCTGAGTGACCGATCAATCACCTCCCTGATCAGATTGGTGACCGATCAGGGCACAAACAGAATGAAATTGAGAGGAGTCTGAAACTGTCTTCTGCCAAAGTTTTGCTTCTTCCAATCACTAACTCACTCTTAAATTCAATTGGCTCTTTGTTCACCACTTCAAATTCAGAAATCTACCCCATCTCCTGATACTTCATGCTCTATTTTTTTCCTTTCTTCTCTTTTTTTTCTATTTTTTTTTCTATTCTTCAGCTGCTCTTTTTTTTCTGCAGCCAATGTTTCTGTGTTTTTTTTTCTTCCTTACTGCCCATCCCCAAATCCTTACAGATTTAAGCTGAGCTTCCTCATCTCCATCAATTTGTAGCAACTCCAAATCTGCTCCTTGTTCCAGTTCAGTAGTTTGCAAAACAAATCTCAACTCTTTCACAGCTATCTTCAGTTACTTTCAGCTCCTTGTTTCATTCAAAAACTTATCAAACTTTCAGTTACATTTAGTTCAGCAACTCCGTTCAGTGTCTAACTTAAAAACATCCACTTATGATGATACTATGAACTACTCCAATTGGATTCACTGATCAGACTTTTCAGCACTGATCACAAGAATTTGGCTGCATTTTTCGCATACACTAGTTGATACATCAATTGTCTGCATTTTTTTTCTATCTCCTTGATACTTTCTTCATTTCAAACTCCCTCTATTGTTGTAGTTATTCACCCATAGCATTGGCATGATAATTTGGTGCACTGACAGCCTTCACAGCTTCATTTGTCCCACTTCATTCATATTTTTTTTCTGTACTGCTGAATCTGTAGGTCTCTAAATATTGAGTGAAACCCTATTTAGCTCTGAAATGGTTGAGATTGAATCTAAGCTGTGATTATCCAGAAAATGCAATCGAAATTGGCATAAAGCAGATTTTTTTTATAACTATAACAAGCCCTTCTCATTCCTTTAAATCAAAACACTAGTCACCTCCCCCACACTTAAATTTTTGTCCATCTCAAGAAACTAATTCATCAAGTTCTTCACCAACTAGAGGAAGGAAATAGGGCAGAAATAACAAAAGAGGTGGATAATTATGCAAATGAAAGGAAGACTAACAAAGATCATGATGAATAGTCTCACCATTCCATGTATCATATTCCCCTATGTTTCCAAAAAGGAAATGAGCAAGTTCTAAAGTTCCAAAGCATGAATGTTCATCACATATAAAATAATCTATGGTAGGCAACAAGTGGTCCTCTCTAGGAACAATATTAATCATGCTCAATCCAATATTAGAATCCTTCACCAACCAACGATTAGATGCAAGTTGAAAACTAACTAAGTCATGATATCCATGACTCAATGATCTATATAATTTTTTCCACTTTATGATTCCTCCAATGCATAGAAAAACTTAAGAGAAGTACTATTTGCAACTAACAAAGCAAATTGCGAGAAAATCAAAATGTATGTACAGAAAGGAGAAAGCAAAGAACGGACTCCCCTCTAAGTCAGATAGATCGCATGGTACAAGTCTACACTCCCTATTCTTGTTCCCTCCATGCCCTCGTGGTAATGCTTCAATTGATGTCCATTCACCTTGAAGGTAGTGCCCGCCATGTCCTTTATCTCAATAACACCAAAGGGAAATACATTAGTAACAACAAAAGGACCTTCCCACCTAGACTTCAACTTACCTGGATACCATTTGAGTCTAGATCTAAACAAAAGCACCTTCTCTCCCACATGAAACTCTTTCCTCAAAATGTTCTTATCGTGGAAAGCCTTGGTCTTTTCTTTGTAAATGCGTGAACTCTCATAGGCTTCCAATCTTAGTTTCTCGAGCTCTTGTAGGTGTAACTTCCTTTCTTGCCCAGATTTTTCTAGGTCCATGTTGCAAGCTTTAACCGCCCAATAAGCCTTGTGTTCCACCTCCACCGGTAGATGGCATGCCTTCCCATAAACAATCCTATAGGGAGATATCCCAATGGGTGTCTTGTAGGCAGTCCGGTAGGCCCATAACGCTTCATCAAGTCTCTTGCTCCAGTCCTTCCGGTCTAACCTTACAGTTTTCTCTAAGATAAGCTTAATCTCCCTATTTGATATTTCAGCTTGTCCATTTGTTTGAGGATGATATGGGGTGGACACTTTATGGATCACTCCATACTTGCTCAAGAGCGTCTTCATGTGCCTATTGCAAAAGTGAGACCCTTGATTACTGATGATCGCCTTGGGTACCCCAAACCTGCAAAATAGGTGAGTCCTGACAAAATCCACAACAACAGATGAATCGTTAGTTCTAGTGGGTATTGACTCCACCCATTTAGACACATAATCAACAGCCAACAATATATAAATAAATCCATATGAAATAGGAAAAGGACCCATGAAATTGATACCCCAAACATCGAAAATCTCGCAAAATATCATGAGTTATTGAGGCATCTCATTTCTACGTCCTAAGTTCCCTACTTGCTGGCAGCGCTCAAAAGTCTTATGGAAGTGATAAGAGTCTCTAAACAAGGTAGGCCAATATAACCCTGTATCCAAAACCTTCCTAGTTGTACGTTGAGGACCAAAATGCCCCCCATATGCAAGTGTATGACAAAATGAAAGTACTGACTGGAACTCACAATCAGGGATACATCTCCTAATTACCTGGTCGCTGCAAAATTTCCAAAGGTAAGGGTCATCCCACATGTAATACTTAGAATCACTTGCTAATTTATCATGTTGAGCTTTAGAAAAATGTGTAGGAAAAACATGTGCAACCAAATAGTTGACGAGATCGGCATACCATGGCACACTACCTTGCAGTTGTAGAAGATGCTCATGTGAAAATGCGTCTGCAATGGGTGTAAGATCTGTCACCCCCTCAATCCTGCTCAAGTGGTCAGCTACTAGGTTCTCCTTCCCGCTCCTATCGCGTATCTCGACGTCGAATTCTTGAAGCAGAAGCATCCATCGAATCAATCTTGGGTTCGAATCCGGCTTCTTTAAGAGGTTCCTAATAGCTGCATGATCAGAAAAAACAATCACATGTGAGCACAAGAGATATGAACGAAACTTATCCAAAGTAAAAAATAATAGCTAAAAGCTCCATTTCAGTTGTTGTATAATTGGCTTGAGCTGAATCAAGTGTCCGGGATGCATAGAAAATGACATGCGGCGCTCCATCCACCCTCTGGCCAAGCACTGCTCCCACGGCATGATCTGATGCATCACACATCAGCTCGAATGGTAAACTGCAGTCTGGGGGCCGGATGATAGGGGTCGATGTGAGAGTCGCCTTCAAGCATCAAAGGCGTCCCTGTTGGGACCGGGTGCATGTTGACATGGATACGGGTTCGTAATTTTAAAATTTAATTACGTGCAGCAGAAGGTTTAGCATAAATAATTTCTTAAATTATTTTAACCATGTATCTAGCATGCAACCTTAAGTTGTGGAGACATGATCATACATTTAAAATTTTGCAGAAAGTAAACTAATTTACTTAATACCTCGCGTAACTCGTAGAAAGGGACGAGATCCAACCGTAGCGTCCCTTGGAAGCTCCGCCTCTATTCACGTCCACGCCGAGTTCTCTTCGGGATGACTTCGCAAAGCCATGAGTTTCGTGCCGACAAGAACTACTAGATTCTCCAAAGGCACGACAAGAATACCAAGAGAGAGAGATGGAAAACTAACCACCAAACGAAAACGGAATCAAGATTCCGGGAGGAAGGAAGGAGTCGCGTCCCGCTTCTTCTTCCTTCTTCGGCACCTTCTTGGTGGAGGTGGCTCACGGTAAAGGAGGTGAGGGCAGCCGGCCCTAGAAGGGGGAGAGGGTAGCCGGCCCTAGAAGAGGGTGAGGGAGAGAAGGAGAGGAAGAGAGGCTTGCTTCTTGATCTCTAGATTGGATTCCAAGCCTTGCCTTGGTTCCTTTATATAGTAGCCTCTCCATCGCCAAGTCTCCCTTTAACGGAATAAATTTTCATAAGAAATTTATCTTATAAATTTTTCTATGAATTATTCCGTTATGCCAAGTTTTATTATAACTTTATTTATAATAAAACAACCATGTCTCCCCTTTTTTTTATGGAATAAATTTTCACAAGAAATTTATTATATAAATTTTTCTTATCATGGAAAAATCAATTCATAATTGATTTTATTAAATAAAATAAACCAATCCAAGGTTTATTTTAATTTCCATGAAAATAAATCTCTTTATATAAATTTCTTTATCCATAATTTTATAAAACAAATCACGCTCGATTTATTTTATAATTTAAACCAAACAATTTGGTTTCCCCTCTTTATTGTGGCCAGCCAAACCAAAGAGAGTGGGGACCCTCTTTGGCCGGCCAAATCCAAGTCGTCACCTTACGAATTAAACTCATTTAATTCGTCCAATAAGCCTTTAAAAGACTTAGCCATTTTAAGCTTCCGATGCGTCTCTGATAAATTCAGATTCGACTTATCTCTCCATGATCGGAAAATCTAATTTTCAACTCGTTTTAAATCCCTCGGATTACTCGTAGTGTGTGTGACTAAATAGACTTTCGATTTATGTTGGCCGTCTATAATTAACCAATTATAGAACGATCATGAGTGGCACCTAGTAGTACATTATGATCCCCAATTAATCGAAAGATCAACGGTTGACTTCAGAAATAATTCTGAAACCCTTCAGCAGCTATAATGAGTTGTGCCCCATTCCCTTCACCATCTTATACCCACTTGGTTCAGGACACGGTCTATGTGTGTCAGTCCCCACTAGGCTGACTACGTCACACCTAGCCCAAGAAATGTCTTTCTCGTCTAACGGATTCTAATTACTCTCATGTTTCCTAGAGGATTCATACTCGGAACATGTTGTGCTCTGGCCAGAGGCTTCGAGTAACAATCTGACGATAGGCCTTGGGTATACATCTCCTCGCAAGGAGTGGTGAATCCTTTGTAGGCTATTCAAACATCTTCGGGCACTTCGGCTTATACCCAACCATCCTGGGTCCACACCTCCTTAGAGATGCTTGCTTAAGATGTCAAAGTATAAGTCTCCGTGACCAAGATGACTTGAACACCGCAAGTCAAAGGAACATCACACTTAAGCTGCAGTAAGAACTTTCATTGACATATCTATATGTAGATTACCATATGAAGTTTTACAGCTATTCACTCCAATGAACTAGTTCCCTTAACTAGCATCCATGTTTATCTCCGGACATCCCAATGTCACCAGCCAGTGAGAATCAGCTGATTAGAGAATAACCCATGCTAGTCTCAACAGAATTGACAGTGTCCATATTTATCAATTCATCGACTAGGGACAATTTCAATACTTCACAATTGCACATGTAGAGATAATCACTAGTTGTGAATTCATCACAAATTCTCTCATGCTGTGAATTGTATTACGAACATTCAGTAAATGAGTTTAAGATCTCAATCAAATACATGAACATGTATACTCAAATAGTGAATATTCTTTTATTAAAGTAAATGATTACAATCATAAGGCGATTTCCTTAGGACACTTCTCTCATAATACTAACAAACTCCCACTTGGCCTAATGCCAATCGCTACGGTATCCAATACCACAGGCTCTAACATGACCCTCAAACTTGCTTTGAGGCAAGACCTTAGTTAAAGGATCCGCTAAATTCCTTTCAGTGGGAATCTTCTCAATTTGTATGTCATTCCTACTTATAATCTCTCTGATCAGATGATAGCGGCGAAGCACGTGTTTGGATCGCTGATGAGACCTTGGTTCCTTTGCTTGTGCAATAGCTCCATTGTTGTCGCAGTAAACCGGTATTGCTTCATCAATGGTTGGAACCACACCAAGTTCTGAGACAAACTTCTTGATCCAGACAACTTCTTTTGCTGCTTCCGAAGCCGCGATATATTCCGCTTCCGTGGTAGAATCCGCTACAGTGTCTTGCTTGGAACTTTTCCAACTTATTGAGCCTCCATTCAAAGTAAATATGTATCCAGACTGAGATTTGGAGTCATCCTTATCTGTCTGGAAACTGGCATCTGTATACCCACGTATTACCATATCTCCTTCTCCATATATTAGGAACACATCCTTAGTTCTTCTTAAGTACTTAAGGATTGTTTTGACAGCCGCCCAATCATCCATTCCTGGATCAGACTGGTATCTGCTCGTGACTCTCAGAGCATACGATACATCGGGCCTAGTACATAACATAGCATACATGATAGATCCTATCGCGGATGCATAAGGAATCTTATTCATGCAAATCCTCTCGTCTTCTGTGCGCGGACACATAGACTTTGAAAGGTTGATCCCATGCCTGATGGGAAGGTAACCTTTCTTAGATTCCGACATGCTAAACCTTTTTAGCACTCAGTCTATATATGTAGACTGCGAAAGACCAAGCAACCGTTTTGATCTATCTCTATAGATTCTAATCCCAAGGATATAGGTTGCTTCTCCCAGGTCTTTCATGGAGAAAGTTTTGGACAACCAAATTTTAACCGATTGTAAGACTGATATATCGTTTCCTATAAGTAATATGTCATCGACATATAATACTAGGAATACGACTGCACTCCCACTAACCTTCTTGTACACACAAGGTTAGTCAGGATTTTGTGAGAAATTAAACTCTTTGATCGTCTCATCAAAACGGATGTTCCAGCTCCTCGATGCTTGCTTTAGTCCATATATGGATCGTCGAAGCTTGCATATTTTGGTTTTATCAACCGACGTGAAACCTTCAGGTTGTATCATGTATACATCCTCAAGTAGGTTTCCATTAAGGAAAGCTGTTTTCACATCCATTTGCCATATCTCATAATCATAATTATCTGCTATGGCCAGGAGCATCCGAATGGATTTAAGCATAGCTAGTGGCGAATAGGTTTCGACATAATCAATTCCTTGTTTCTGACGATATCCTTTTGCCACTAATCTAGCCTTAAAGGTAACAACATTACCTTCCATGTCGGTTTTCTTCTTGAAAACCCACTTGCACCCTATGGGCTTAATCCCTTCAGGTGGGTTAACCAAGTCCCATACTTCATTTTCGTACATGGAATCCATTTCCGATTTCATGGCTTCAAGTCATTTGTCCCTTTCTGAACTTTTCAGAACATCTTCATAACTGATAGGTTCATCGTCGTTCGATTCACATATGAGAAATCCGTATCTCTCTGGAATATTACGTGTCCTATCAGACCTACGAAGAGGTGGTATTGTTTTAGGTTCAACTGATAGCTCATCACTATGAATTATCGATTGTGGGCCTAGACTAGGTGTCTCTGTAATGTCTATTGGAGTTTCTTGAACTTCATCAAGTTCAATGCCACTCCCACTGTTTTCTTGTAAAAGAAATTCTTTTTCTAAAAATACAGCATGCCTTGAAACAAACACCTTTTGTTCCAAGGGATGATAGAATTGGTAACCCTTCGTTTCCTTAGGGTATCCAATAAATAGACATTTATCAGACTTAGCATCCAATTTGTCTGATACAGTCCGCTTTATATAAGCAGGACAACCCCATATCTTAAGGTGAGTTAAGTGAGGTTTCTTACTATTCCGCGTCTCATATGGAGTAATAGAGACTACCTTGGTCGGGACTCTGTTTAGCAAGTAAACAGCTGTCTTAAGCGCATAGCCCCAAAAGGATTTTGGAAGAGTTGCATGATTCATCATGGATCTAACCATGTCCATCAAGGTTCGGTTACGCCTCTCAGATACACCATTATGCTGTGGTGTATACGGCGGAGTCCATTGAGACAATATCCCATTGTCCCTAAGATAATCTTGAAACTCTTGACTCAAGTATTCACCACCCCGATCGGATCGAAGTATCTTAATACTTTTGCCAAGCTGTTTCTCTACTTCATTTCTGAACTCTTTGAATTTCTCAAAAGCTTCAGATTTGTGTTTCATTAAGAACACATACCCGAATCATGAGTGATCATCGATAAAGGTAATGAAGTAGCTATAGCCTCCTTGTGCAAGAGTTGACATTGGTCCACATACATCAGTATGTATTAGACCAAGCAATTCTCCCACTGGTTTACCTTTTTCGGAAAAGGGTAATTTGGCCATCTTGCCTTTTAAGCATGATTCGCATGTATCAAATGAACCGGGTTCAAATGATTCCAGAATTCCACATCGGTGTAATTTGGTCATGCATTTCTTACTTACATGGCCAAGACGACAATGCCACGTATAGGAGTCTATTCGATTATCTATTCGAGCACGTTTGTTGCTAACTTCGATATTGAAAACGTCACCGAATAAATCTAACGTGTAGATACCATTGCACAAAGTTCCGGTTCCATAAAGAACACCATTTAAAGTTATGTAACAACAATTGTTACTAAAAGTTAAATGATAACTCTTTTCATTCAAACATGAAATAGATACAATGTTCTTTATTAACGAAGGAACAAAATAACAATTATCCAATTCTAAGACATGTCCAGTAGGGAGCTTTAGCAAATATGTTCCGATGGCAACAACAGCATTCTTTGCTCCATTTCCAACTCGCAAATTCGCTTCTCCCTTGACGTGTCTTCTTCTATTCCTTAGCCCCTGTATGTCATTACATATATGTGAGCTACACCCAGTATCAAGTACCCAGGTGGTTGAGGAAATAGAGTGACATTCAATAACGAAGATACCTGAAGAGGATGGTGCATCCGATGCCTTCTTCTTCAAGGACTCAAGATAAACCTTGCAGTTTCTTCGCCAGTGACCCTCTTTGCCACAGTGATGGCAAGTGCCTTTTGGTGTCTTTTCAGTCTTTTTGGCCTTTTTCTTCTTTCCCTTATTCTGTTCTTTGGCCTTCCTCTTAGAACCTTTCTTCGAGGAACCAACTAACAGTACCGTCTTTTGATCCTGCTTTACAGAAGGCTCTATAGTCTTCAGCAGGTTGAGCAACTCAGGAATGGTAGTCTCCACCTTGTTCATCCGATAGTTCATCACAAATTGTGAATAACTTTTGGGTAAACAATGTAGAATTTAGTCAATACTTAGTTCATGATCCATTGCAAAACCGAGTGTGCCCAGTCGCTTATTGGTGTCCAAAATGGAACGCAAATTCAGAGAAGACATGATCGAGTGATTATCCTAGAAATACAAATTGAGCTTATGTGAGAAGAATGATAAAGAATGCATCAACATACATTAATTAAATCCTATTTATTTTTCGAATTGAATAACCCTTTTTATCAATTCGGGAGATCATAGGAACATCTCCAAATAGGTTGATATCCAACCATAGATAAGAACAACCATGGCTGTGACCATCAAGTTATTCTTAGCTATGAATGTAGGTAATTATACCGATTACATATGACATATATGTAACTATCACTTTATGCTATCAACTAATTGAATGTTTGCATAAATCATTGGGTTGTTAACTCATTAACAAGTATGCAACAATATACATAGCACCCAACTGCACCTCTCTTTACATCGACCTTGGCTGTGGCACAACAAATCGATGCTCCAAGCTTAAGGCTAACCCATTAATCAAGAAATAGTTTTAATATGGTTGGAGCTCATTCAACCGTTTAGTCAGGCTTGGATGTGTCCAACAACCAAAACTAAGGATTGACCTCTGACTCCAACTATATTAATCATAAACTAATTCCATGGTTTGAACATGTTGAGGTTCAAGCCGGGCATGGATGTGTCCATCAACCCAAACAAGAAACAAAACTCCGGTTCTAACCATATTAATGGAAGGTGTTGGCCTTAATATTTTGTAAGGGGTTTTGGGTCTCATCCTTTCTTTTCTAAGCACATTCATGACATATAATTATGTCATGTACTAACGATTTCCTTAATAAAGTATGTATGTGACTTAATTTATCAAGTCTCATTAATTGAATTAGGAACCGGATTTCCTAATTCTAATTTCATACTTTATTCAAGGAATTGTTTTGGGAAACAATTTCCTAAATTGTCATAATCAATTTCGGAAATAATATGTTTAAGACTTTGATTTCTCTAAATCAAATCTTATTAAATTAAGAGATAGATTCCCTTAATTCAACCACATATTATTTTCATGAAAATCTCATTTAAGAAAACTCTATAAGAAACCATTTTCCTAATTAATTTTGGAGACAACAATATGTAAGAGCATCACCTCTTAAATCAAATAAGGAAATTATCGTTTGAGAATCACCTCAAAATTTTCAAGATTTGATTACATATTTTATTTATGGATTTATTAATTTCAACAAATTATTTTCTTTGGGTGGCTCCCCGAGGCTCAGATACCCAAAAAAATGAAATTTGTTGTAAATCTAATTTGGTCCGCTCCCCGAGGCGTAACCAAATTAAACATGACAATTTTATTCAAAATAGGAAATTAAATTACAACAACTAACTTTAAATTGGACGGCTCCCCGAGGCTCAATCCAAAATAAAGAATTTTGTTAATAATTTAAAACCAATTCGAATTTAATTGTCAATTAATAATCCATAAATTTGTCTAGACTTTCTTGAAAGAAAGTGCCCAAAATTGCGAGATTTCATAATAGGTTTTCAGAATAATTGTAAGTTTCTGGTACAAAGAAAACTTACATATTTTCAAAATTGAAAAATTTCCAAAATAGGAAATTTCCAAAATTTGAAAGTTTCCAAAAATGGAAAGTTTTCACAATTATCATAAAATTTCAGAAACTAGGATATTTCAAAAGTTTGCGAAATTTCATGAGGATTTCCAAACTTTGAAATTCCTAAATCTAAAATTTATCATAATTGGAAAGTTTCCATAATTGGAAAATTTTCCAAAATTGAGATCATGACAAAGTTTTTCGCAAAACAATTATATGATTATGTCGAACACTAACCGACTCTGATACCACTGTTGGGACCGGGTGCATGTTGACATGGATACGGGTTCGTAATTTTAAAATTTAATTACGTGCAGCGGAAGGTTTAGCATAAATAATTTGTTAAATTATTTTAACCACGTATCTAGCATGCAACCTTAAGTTGTGGAGACATGATCATACATTTAAAAATTTGCAGAAAGTAAACTAATTTACTTAATACCTCGCGTAACTCATAGAAAGGGACGAGATCCAACCGTAGCGTCCCTTGGAAGCTCCGCCTCTATTCACATCCACGCCGAGTTCTCTTCGGGATGACTTCGCAAAGCTACGAGTTTCGTGCCGATAAAACTACTAGATTCTCCAGAGGCACGACAAGAATACCAAGAGAGAGAGATGGAAAACTAACCACCAAACGAAAACGGAATCAAGATTCCGGGAGGAAGGAAGGAGTCACGTCCCGGTTCTTCTTCCTTCTTCGGCACCTTCTTGGTGGAGGTGGCTCACGGCAAAGGAGGTGAGGGCAGCCGGCCCTAGAAGGGGGAGAGGGTAGCCAGCCCTAGAAGAGGGTGAGGGAGAGAAGGAGAGGAAGAGAGGCTTGCTTCTTGATCTCTAGATTGGATTCCAAGCCTTGCCTTGGTTCCTTTATATAGTAGCCTCTCCATCGCCAAGTCTCCCTTTAACGGAATAAATTTTCATAAGAAATTTATCTTATAAATTTTTCTATGAATTATTCCGTTATGCCAAGTTTTATTATAACTTTATTTATAATAAAACAACCATGTCTCCCCTTTTTTTTTAGTCCCTACACTGCTAATCAAAATGGAACTCCACGTCCTTCTGCAGTAAGGTCGAGAGAGGAAGGGCTATCCTGCTGAAATCTCTAATGAATCGCCTATAGAATCCTGCATGGCCAAGAAAAGAGCGAACTCCCCGCACGCATGCGGAATAAGGCAGAGATGTAATACAATCAATTTTTGTAGGATCTACTTCGATGCCCTTCCTAGAGACTATATGACCCAAAACTATGTCATGCTCAACCATGAAATGACATTTTTCATAATTAAGTATAAGGTCAGTCTCTATGCAACGATGCAAAACTCTAGACAAGCTATCTAAACATGCATCAAAAGAGGATCCGTATACAGTAAAGTCATCCATAAATACCTCCATGCAATGCTCTAAAAGGTCTGAAAAAATGCTTACCATGCACCGCTGGAAGGTACCTGGGGCATTGCATAATCCGAATGGTATCCTCCTGTATGCAAAAGTCCCAAATGGGCAGGTGAAAGTAGTCTTATCCTGATCCTCTGGAGCAATATGAATCTGAAAGTATCCTGTAAAACCGTCCAAGAAGCAATAGTGTGATCTACCAGCAAGCCTCTCTAACATTTGGTCGATGAATGGTAAGGGGTAGTTATCCTTCTTCGTAGCCTGGTTCAGCTTCCGGTAGTCTATACATACTCTCCATGAACTCTGGACTCTAGTAGGAATCAAAGCACTCTCCTTACCCTCCACCACTGTGATACCGGACTTCTTAGGAACCACCTGCACTGGACTCACCCACTGACTGTCGGAGACAGGATATATAATGCCGGCCTGTAGTAGCTTAGTTATCTCCTTCTTGACCACATCTAAAATAAGTGGGTTGAGTCTGCGTTGTGGTTGTCTCACCGGCCTTGCACCCTCCTCTAGGAAAATCTGGTGCATGCAAATGGATGAGCTAATCCCTGGTATATCTACAATGGTCCACCCAATAACCCTCTGACACATCCGTAGAAGATCTAGTAGCCTTTTCTCTTGACCTGGCTCAAGATGTTGAGCAATGATGACTGGTAACTGTTCGTTCTCTCCTAGGTAGACATACTTCAAGTGCTCAGGTAGGGGCTTCAAAGCAAGCTTTGGGGGCTGTAAAACTGATGGAAGCAATCTCTCAGGACCTGTCTCCAATGCAGACACCTCAGCGTCTTCCACCTGGATAGTGTCACAGACTAAAACTGATCCACCACTATCATCATGCACCTCATCTGAATCCTCTGTGTTGGTTAGATCTGAATCCATGCCATCTGACTCCTCAGAATCTAGTGTATCCAACATGTCAATGCCCAACAACGAATGGTCCTCGGCGGGATATCTTATCGCATCAAGGATGAAGAACTGAACCACTATGTCCCCAAACTCCATGGTAAGTGTCCCTACATGAACATCGATCATGGTCCTTGCAGTCTTCAGGAATGGGCATCCCAAAATCAATGGAGCTGAGCTTGAGGTTAGGTCCTTCTCCATATCTAAAATGTAAAAATCAGCTGGGAATATCAAATCTTTGACTTTCACCAATACGTCCTCTATGACTCCAGTCGGATGAGCAAAACTGCGGTTGGCCAACTGAATAACCACCCCAGTAGGCTGTAATGGTCCAATGCCTAGAGAGATGAACACTGACTTGGGTATGACATTGATAGACGCTCCTAAGTCTAGCATAGCATCCTCGAACATGCAGTCTCCAATCACGCACGGTACTGTGAAAACCCCTGGGTCTTTGCATTTCTGAGGCATCGGCTGGATCATGGCTGAAACATTCTTTCCCATACTGACCAACTCTGTCCCTTTTAACTTCTTCTTATGAGTGCACAGATCTTTCAGAAACTTAGCATACTTGGGAATGTGCCTGACCACTCTGAGCAATGGGATGTTCACCTCCACTTTGTTAAAAATGTCAATCAGCTCCTGAAGCTCCTGTGTCTTGTCTGAATCAGCATTCTTCCTTGGACCAACTGCCCTCTGAGGGAAAGGTAACTGAATGGGTGGCTCTGGTAGTGGAAGTGACTCTGGCTCTACTCCTGTCTGAGACCTCGAAAGATCAACCTCGGGTACTGTAGGAGTCTGTGGGGTAGAAACCTCATGTGTAACCCGTCCACTCCTGAGTGTGATAGCACTGACATTCCCCCTAGGGTTTGGAATAGACTGAGAAGGTAGTTGACTCGATCCTTGAGCTTGCATCTGACTGATGGTGGATGATATCTGTCCAATTTGTCGCTCTATGTTCTGAATGGAAGCATCAGTCCTACTCTGATACTGTCTATAGTCTCCCTGATGTTGCTGAAATTGAGCGCTAAATTGCTGAAAATTCCTCTCATTTTACTGCTGAAGCTGAGCGCTAAGCTGAGCGCTAAGCTGCTAAAAACTCCTCTCATTTTGTTGCTGAAAATGAGTGAAAAAGGGCTCCAAAGTGAGTGGAAACTCTGGTTTTTGTTGCTAAACCGGTGGAACTCATGGTGGAGATGGACTACTATAAAATCCTGGCGGTCTCTGAACTGCAGGTGGTACAACAGGAAGTGGTGGCTGATAAGGCTGTTGTTGATGTGATGTGTTCCCATACCTCAGATTAGGATGATCTCTCCAACCTGGATTGTAAGTATTGGACATGGGATCATAAGACTGCTTATATCCATAAGGCTGAGGTTGGAAAGGTTGAGGTTTAGACTGAAAAGCATTTGCTGCCGCCACTTGATTTGCAAGGTAAGATCCATCATCAACCTGCACCTGGGGGCATAAATCTGTAGGATGAGAGGTGCTACTGCAAAGTCCACAAACCCTCACTGCTTGGGCTACTTGAGCTGAAGGCTGCTGAGTAGTCTGATAGAGAGTCATCTGCCTAATAAGAGAAGTCAAATCCTGAAGATTAACCTTCACCTCTTGAGTTTCCATATTCTGTCCTGTGATCTCATGTACTCCTTTAGGCACCAACGGACGACTCCCAAACTGTTGAGATTTTTTTCTGCCATAATAGAAATCAACTCCCTAGCTTCCTCAGGTGTCTTGTTCACTAAGGCCTCTCCACTAGCAGCGTCCACCATACTCCTGTCCATGGAAAGAAGTCCCTCATAGAAGTATTGAATGAGTAGCTGCTCACTAATCTGATGATGGGGGCAGCTAGAACAAAGTTTCTTAAAGCGCTCCCAATACTCATACAGTGTCTCTCCAGAAACCTGCTGGATCTCACAGATACTCTTCCTAATGGCAGTAGTCCTTGAGGCTGGGAAGAATTTCTCCAAGAAAGCTTTCTTCATTTCGGCCCAAGAAGTAACTAGAGCATGTGGTAAGGTGTACCACCAGTCCTTTGCTCCATCCACAAGTGAAAATGGAAAAGCTCTCAGGTTGATGTTATCTTCAGCAATACCATGTGGCTTGATAGTGGAGCATACTGTGTGGAACTCCTGGAGATGTCTAGTGGGGTCCTCACCAGCTAAGCCATGAAACTTTGGAAGTAGATGAATGAGTCTGGACCGTAGCTCAAAATCAACCTCCAACTCAGGGTACTGGATGCACTGAAAAGCCATATCTGGTGCTACAAGCTCCCTCATGGTTCTATTGTTCGCCATCTGGACTTCTGACAAAGAGTTGCTACTGGTAGAAAGTCTAGAAATCTCTAGCTAAGCTCTCCTCTGTGCGTGGAAGGTCCTCTCTATCTCGGGGTTAAAATCAGCTAAGCTGGAGTAGGAAGACCTGGTCATGCACTGCACATCAAATGATGAAAATTAGTGAGATATAAGAAATTAATCAGAAAATTCAGAATTATTGCAAGACCTAAAAACAAACAAACATCATAAAAGGGTCCCCAGAAATGCCGCCAAAATTGATAACCGTTTTAAGTCGCGTTGCGTTTTCAATTAATTTTCTCGTTCAAGCAATTATGTAGTAATAGTTGAACCCAAATCGTCTCTCAAGGACCCAATATGATGCATGCACTTCTTTGATCTATAGAAAATAGTAAACTGTAGAAAAATGAAAGCTAGCTAAACCAAACATGTCTTCTTGGGTTTTGAGGATAACAAAGCAATTAAACTTAGCTACCAACTTCCACCTAATAGCCTTAACTACTCGGATTTGAAGTATTAAGCTAACTAAATGTAGAGGACAGCAAAAGAACACTCAAAACCAGGTAATTTCAGCAAGGATTCATCTAGAACTCCTAACTAGAAGGCAAGCAATTTCATACTCAAGCACATGTTTGATAGGAGCAATTAAACAAACACCTTGCATTCAAGTAATAAGAGGTTGAAAACATGGAAAAATTCTGCAAACGTAGGCTGTAAAACTAGGAAACTAAGCTAGAAATTCGGTTCTTAAGCTGGGAATACATCAGAAATTCGGAATCAAGTGATCTACAGCAAGTAAAAGGAAAGAAACAAATAAAATAAGGCTGAAAAGTGTTGTCCGGTGGAGGAAATCTCTGCTCCAATGAAGCTGATCACTTCCCAGCCGATTTCAAAGATGAAATGGGCTGGGAATTGAAGAACAGGACTTCTCCAAGCTGCTAATCAGAGAGGAAAACCTCCCGGGAGTTCGCAGGTCCCTTCCTTCCTCATGGCTCCATCCACCGAGAGCTATCCTCCCCTTGGCTGCATGATTCCATTAGTGAGGAATGGACTGTCCCGTTCAGAAGATGGAATTGGCTGCCCTAGCTTGCGTCCCTTTTCCTTCCCTAGCTCTTCTCTCCACCCTCCATTCCCCTTGATGAGTGGCCAAGATTGCTTGCAGAAATTTCCATCAACTTAAGTGCCTAGATCCAAGTGGAGGGTTGTGATTAGATCACCTTTATGGATCCATCTTAACCCTTGATGTGCCCTTTTGATCCTTTGATGCACAAGCTGTCCAAAAATCATATAAAATGAAATATGAGTGTAAAAATGTATGAAAATTAATTAACCAATGAAAATGCACCCTATTAACAATTATGCATCATTTAACAAATACACACCTAGAGCCCCAAATTTCCCCGTTAATGGCACAGAAAATTATCCATCAAGTTGCTAATTATCACTGCACCACTATTATCAAAATAAACTGTGATAGATCTGGGCAAACCAAGAATCACATCCAAGTCCATTCCATACAGCTTCCTTGGCTACCTCTGAGGCTGCCACATACTCATCTTCCATGGTGGAGTCCGCCACGCATTTTTGCTTGACACTCCTCCATACTATGGCTCCACCTCCTAAAGTAAACACAATCCCCGAGGTAGACTTACTTTTGTCCCTATCCGATTGGAAGTCTGAATCCGTATAACCCACAGGGAGTAATTGGTCTGCCCGGTAAACCAGCATATAATCCCTAGTCCTTCTCAGGTACTTCAGTATATGCTTTATCGACGTCCAATGTCCCTGTCCAGGGTTACTCTGATATCTGCTAACCATGCCCACGACAAAGTAGATATCCGGTCGCGTACATAGCATAGCATACATGAGGCTTCCTACAGCTGATGCATAAGGAACTGCGTTCATCTCCTCCTTCTTCTTTGATGTTTTAGGACACATCTCTTTAGATAGAAGGACTCCATGCCTAAAAGGTAGAAAACCTTTCTTGGATTTTTCCATGCTAAAACGAGCTAGACAGTGTCTATGTATGAAGCTTGAGATAAGCACCACATCCTTTTCTTGCGATCCCTTATAACCTTGATCCCAAGGATATGCCCTGCTTCTCCTAAATTCTTCATATCAAACTGTTTAGACAACCATACCCTTATGTCTGACAACACTTTGACATTGTTGCCAATGAGCAAAATGTCATCTACGTATAGTACAAGAAATATCACTACGTTTCTGTCACATCTCTTATATACACATGACTCATCCGGACTTTGAATAAATCCATATGACTGAATTACCACATCAAAGCGGATGTTCCAAGATCGTGAAGCTTGCTTCAATCCATAAATTGACCGATTAAGCTTACAAACAAGATGCTCTTTGTCCTTCGCAATGAATCCCTCTGGTTGCTTCATGTAGATGGTCTCCTCAAGACTTCCGTTAAGAAGGTTGTCTTAACGTCCATCTTGTTGGGTTTTTCGGGCCGCGAAAACCGCCTTTTCGCGTCGCGGAAACCCCGAGAACCCAAAGCCATGGATCTCGTGCGAAGAAAAAAATTCCGAAACAAAAATCACGTATTCATTTCATGCTCAAAACTCGATCTACTCCTAGATCTAAAGAGGGATAAACCATTTTACCTTTGGTGCGTGCCCCGCTTAATCCCGCTCGCTCCTTTTGGATGTCGGATCTCTAGGACGTCAAGTGCCGTCCCTCTAGAAGTATCCACGCGAACAAAGTGGATGGAGGAAACCCTTTAGGTGTGCTAGCACCTTTCAAGGGTTCGGCCAAGAGGATAAGAAGAAGAAGAGCACCAACACTTGGAGGAGGAAGAAGAGAAGACACACCATTTAGGAAAATGGAACCAAAACTTGGTTTTGTTCTCTCATTGTGGCCGGCCACATAATGGCCATTAATGGCCATTAAGTGGCCGGCCATAACCCCCTTTCAATTTGAATTCAAATTCAAATGGGGGGGTTACAACCTTTGGAGATGATGTGGAGCATCATCATTGGTCAAATACCAAGCCAAGTCATCACTTGGTCAAGTCAAGGTGAGGTGGCCTTTTGGTCAAGTCAAACTTGACCATTAATCTTCCTTGATGAGGTGGCATCCACACTTAATGCTCTTGATGATGTGGAGCATCATCAATGGTTGGCTCCATGCCAATTCATCACCATGATGTGGCATTAAGTCAAGTCTAACTTGAGGTGGATTTGGGTCAAGTCAAACTTGCATTTTATGGACTTTCCATATTTAGTCAAGTCAAACTTGACTCCATTTCTTCTCCCATGTCAAGTCTAACTTGAAGTGGAACCAAGTCAAGTCAAACTTGATTTGGATTTGGGTCAAGTCAAACTTGCCTTTTATGGACTTTCCATATTTAGCCAAGTCAAACTTGACTTCATTTTTTCTCCATCTATTTGTTCTTTGTGTGTGACCCTATAGGTTCTTGTAACGTTGGCAATGCTTCTAACCTCTTAGAAACATAAGCAATGAGCGGTATCTAGCAACACATCATTGCTACTCAAGTTACAAGAATGTTGAGATCCAACATCACCAATGTGACTACTAATTATGACTTTCATAATATGTGACAATGTCCTTCTATCGTCGATATCTAGATTGATCTTCTATGAAGCATAGACCGTGTCATCCTCCAATCAATCTATGTGTCTTGAACTCCAAGTAGACTCACTATAATCAAATAAGCTCAATATCTCATATTGCCTTATTTGGGCATGGCCATGCACTTAGTGATCTCACTCTATCAAGACTATGATATCTCTCCCGTCATATAGGAGGGATAGATCCCATCTACATCACTCACATCCCTCCGCATAATTTGTTACATACCCAGTAATCGCCTTTATAGTCCACCCAGTTACGGGTGACGTTTGACGAAACCAAAGTACATAACTCCTTATGTAGGGAACTATGGTGACTTCAGGTCTAAGGACTAATAGTCATACTAATAGTCACATGAGAAAGTATATGACACTCATATAACGATCCATGATACTTTCTCATGGTGGGTCATTCAGTATACATTCTCCAATGCATACTCATGTGTCAACTTGATATCTCATATCCATGACTTGTGAGATCAAGTCATCGTGTTGACATACATGCTAGTCTCTATGCATTAACATTGTCCCTGAATGTTAATACTCGACTAGGAATTATTAAGAGTAGTGTTCTCTATATCATCTCACTATCGATTCAACCAATCGATTGATATAGATATGAACCTACTACCAAGGACGTTATTACACTTAGTTATTTGGCACCAATACAAGTAAGTATAATAACCATAATCAAATGCCTTTATATATATATGAAATATGATACAATGAGTCCATACAACAACCATCACATGATTGGCTCTAGGGCTCTCACTAACAATCTCCCACTAGAACTAGTGCCAATTGTTGGATCGAGAGATGCGATAGAGGGGGGGGGTGAATGTCGCAAATCATTCGGATTTAAAAGAAAGAGTAAGTGCGCGGCGGAAATAGAGACAAAATAACACAACGCTAACAAAGTCGTTTTTACTTGGTTCCGAGCCTGGGTCGACTCCTACTCCAAGGCCCTTTGGGCAATTCTATAATGCGTAGAATGAATACAGAGGAGAACTATAATTTGCAATAAACAAAGATTACACTTCTGTATTTACCAACTCCCGGGGAAGGCTCGAGTTTCGGTGCAGCGGGAGGTCGACGGCGCTTCGGACTTGAGTCGGGAAGTTCCTGGAGCAGAGCGCGGTCGTCAGAGAGTTTGGATGCATTGAATGAAAGTTGTGTCTTGAAGAAGAGGGTCGAGGGCTCTTTTTATAGTGCCTGGGGGCGCCCTGGTCGACGGGGGCGCCCCCCACGTGGCTTTTGATCCGCAAGAGGCGCGGTCAAGATCTTAGCCCTTAATCCTCGGGATAAGGCCTTGACTGGGGCACCCTGGACGCTGGGGGCGCCCTGGTTGACCCGGTCAAACCTTATCCGCAGCGCTGAGCTCTCCTTGGTAAGGTTGGGGGCGCCCTGTGCGCTGGGGGCGCCCGGGACAGCGGGGGCGCCCTGGGTGCGCAGTGCAGACGCGGCAGCAGCTTAACTCTTCAGTTGGTTTGCCATGGGGGCGCCCGGGACAGCGGGGGCGCCCTCAAAATGTACTGTCGAGGTTCATTTGCTTTCTTTGTGTTTTGTGTTCACCTTGGGGGCGCCCGGGACACTCCGGGCGCCCTAGTCAGTAGTTGCCTCTTTCCTTTGAGGCATTCTGAGCTGCAGACACACGTTCCTTCGGTCCTGCTTCCAGGGTTAGTCCAAAACACAAGAAAACAAATATTTAATTTAATTTCTACAGCTTCAGCTGTCTTGGTTCTGACTTTGGTCTCCAAAATGGAGCCCTAGGTCGAACCGACGCCTAATGTTCCCTCAAGGGGAACGCGTCCTCACCTACTCCTCTCGGGAGAATTTACCTGGTGCCAACCGGCTCCTCCAGTTGGACTTTTGCCCGGCAGTCCTTCGCCAGGTCTTGAGTTGCCAAGCTGCCCTTCGCTTGGTGCCTAGCAGCCCTTCGCTAGGTCTTTTCTTCTGGTAGCCCTTCGCCAGTGCCTAGCATTCCTTCGCTAGGGATTGTCCATTCTGGCAGTCCTTCGCCAGAGCCTAGCAGTCCTTTGTTAGGGCTTTTCCTGTCTGGCAGTCCTTCGCCAGTGCCTAGCATTCCTTCGCTAGGGCTTTTCCTGTCTGGCAGTCCTTCGCCAGTGCCTAGCATTCCTTCGCTAGGGCTTTTCCTGTACACTCAAGAAACTTGTTAGACAACAACTAACCCTTAACTTTTGAACCCTTTTGGCAATATCAAAACACAGGTTTGACTTGGGTGCATTCTGCCCCAACAATCTCCCCCTTTTTGATATAAGGCAACCTAGTTCAAAAAGTTAAGGAAAAAATGCTGAAATTGAAATCCTAAGTTAGATTCCCTCCCCCTGGAAGAAATCTCCCCCTAGGTTTTTCAAAAGTAGGTGGTTTGAGTTTAAATACTTAGAAAATTTTATTATAGAAAAACTTTTTAAGTATTGGCTGAGTTTTTCAAAAAAAATGTTCTAAGTTTGAAGAAGTTTTCATATTTTAGCAAATTTTGAGTTTAGGAAAACATTTTAGATTTAGACTTTTTCAGTTTTTGAAAACACTTGTTTTTAAGCACAAAAAAAATTCAGGCTTTAAAAATTCATACTTAGAAAGATTCGAGACTTGGAAGACTTAAAAAACTTTTCAGGCTTAGGAAACTTTTCAAAGAATATTTTAAGCAAACATTAATAGCAATTCAGAGCAAAAAAGAATTTTAAGCAAATAAATTAAGCTTAGAAATAATTCAGAGTTATAAATTTTTTAAAGGATAAATTTACGCTTTGAATTTCTAGCTTTGAGTTTAAAACTTTTTGAGTAAGGAAATCGTAAACATGGTAAAAAAAATTTGAAAAACATTTTTGTTCCCTGTTTCCTTTCCAACTCTCCCCCTTTGACATATATCAAAAAATGCACAAAAAGATATTTGCAATAATTAAATAAAGCATTTGCTGTACTGAATCGAGCTAGGATCTAAGTCTGGTTAAATCTTTAGGGACCTGTCTAACCCAATTAGCTACTTACTAACTGTTATAAACAGTAGCTTTTGCTAGGGTTAGTCAAGTTAAGTGAGCTGTTCAAGTTAGATTGTCTAAACTTGACACTTAACCTGATTGCTGTTCAGTTTGTATTTAGTGCCCTAACTACTGCAGATGGACTTACTTAAAGCATCTTGAGTTAAGGCAGAGACCTAAGCATCTCAACCCTTTCTAGGTTATCAATCAAAGTACCCTAAGGTGCTTGTGAGATGTTGGCTTCTAGATCTATAGGTGCATGCAGTTCTAGGGTTAGAGCCTAGGCTAAGTCCATTTCGAAAAAAACCTAGTTTTGAAGGGGGTAGTTTTTTGAAATAAAACTAAGTCAAAAAAAATTTTTAGAACTGAAGAAAAAACTTTTTAAAGTCAAAGTAACATTTTTAACAAAAACATTTTAAAATCAATTAAGACATTTTAAGATCAATTTAAAACATTTTAAAATCAATTTAAAACAATTTAAAATCAATTTAAAACATTTTTAAAGCAAAAACCAAATGATTCTATTCTACTAAGCACAACCCTAATTGCCTTCTTAGTGAGCTAAACTCAGATTCAGGTAGGGGTTTAGTGAATATGTCAGCTAGGTTGGACTTGGAGTCTACATGCTTAAGGACTATTTCACCCCTAGCTACGTGATCTCTTACAAAGTGATGTTTTACTTCTATGTGTTTGGTTCTAGAATGTTGTATTGGGTTTTTGGTTAAGTTAATTGAGCTAATATTGTCAATATTGACTTGGGTCTGATTGTAGTCTAGCTGAAAGTCCTTAAGAGTATGCATCATCCATAGGAGTTGAGCTACACACTCTCCTAAGGCTACATATTCAGCTTCAGTTGTTGATAAAGCAACACAGTGTTGCTTTCTACTGCACCAACTTACTAAGCTGTTTCCTAAAAGTTGACAACTTCCACTTGTACTTTTTCTATCTAATTTACAACCAGCATAGTCAGAATCAGAGTATCCTGATAACTTAAAGGATGTAGTCCTAGGGTACCAAATCCCTACATTTAGGGTGCCCTTAATGTATCTTAAGACTCTTTTTAGGGCTGCTAAGTGAGTTTCCTTAGCACAGGTTTGGTACCTAGCACACATTCCTACTGAAAAAAGTATATCAGGTCTGCTGGCTGTAAGGTACAGTAGACTTCCTATCATACTTCTGTAAAGTTTTAGGTCTACTGGTTTACCCTCAGGGTCACTATCTACTTTTACATTTGTGGCCATTGGGGTACTTATACTTTTAGAGTTATCCATTTTAAATTTCTTAATTAGTTCTTTAGCATATTTAGATTGATGTACATAATTTCCATCCTTAGTTTGTTTGATTTGTAACCCTAGGAAAAAGTTGAGTTCCCCAACTAAACTCATTTCAAACTCACTTTCCATAATTGTTACAAATTCTTTTAGAAATTTAGAATTAGTTGATCCAAATATTATATCATCTACGTAAATTTGGGCAACAAATATATCCTTTTCTAAAATTTTAACAAACAAGGTTGGGTCAATTTGACCTTGTTTGAATTCTTTAGAGATCAGGTAATTGGATAATCTTTCATACCAGGCCCTGGGTGCTTGTTTTAGTCCATAAAGGGCTTTACTAAGTTTGTAGACATGATCGGGTTTTTCTATATCCTCAAATCCTGGGGGTTGTCCTACATAAACTTCTTCTTTAATAAGCCCATTTAAGAAGGCTGACTTTACATCCATTTGGTATAATTTAAATCCTTTATGGGATGTAAAGGCTAGTAACATCCTAATAGACTCAAGTCTAGCTACAAGGGCGTAGGTTTCATCATAATCCAACCCTTCTACTTGGCTGAATCCCTTAGCTACTAAGCGGGCTTTATTTCGGACTATTTCACCTTGATCGTTTAACTTATTCCTAAATACCCACTTAGTGTCAATTACGGATTTGCCCTTAGGTTTAGGTACTAACTCCCAGACTTGGTTTCTCTCAAATTGGGCTAACTCTTCTTGCATGGCTAAGATCCAGTCAGGATCAGGTAGGGCTTCCTCAATAGTCTTAGGTTCAATCTTTGAAATCATGGCTATTTGACTAAGATTTCTATAGGAAGCTCTAGTTCTGACTCCTAAGGTTGGATCACCTACAATTTGGTCAGTTGGGTGACTGAGTCTGGGTTTCTTGGTTTTTCTAGTACTTGGCTCAGCTTCAGGTCCAGCTGGTCCAATATGTTCAATTCTGGGTTCATTGGTTGGTTCAACTGATTCAGAAGTTGGTTCAATTGTTAAGTCATTAAAGGGTTCAGTTAGGGTTTCAGAGTTATCTTCTTGATCAGTATTTGGTGAAGCTAAGTCAGAATTATCAGATTTTGGGTTAGTTTCTTCATCAAATATTAAGTTGGTTGTTTCTTCAATTTTCTTAGTTATTTTGTTGTAGACTCTATAAGCTCTACTTGTTGTAGAGTACCCTAAAAAGATACCTGGGTTTGACTTGGATTGGAATTTTCCAAGATAGTCTTTGGTATTAAGAATATGGACTTTGCATCCAAAGACTCTAAGATAGTGTAGGTTTGGAAGTCTATGGTAGTAAAGTTCATAGGGTGTTTTATTTAACCTTTTATTAAGCAGAATCCTATTTTGGATATAGCAAGCTGTGCTAATTGCTTCTGCCCAATAGTGGTTAGGTAGGTCAAATTCATTGAGCATAGCCCTAGCAGCTTCCTGTAGGGTTCTATTCTTCCTTTCTACTATGCCATTTTGTTGGGGGGTTCTAGGACACGAAAATTCGTGTTTATATCCATTTACTTTGCAGAATTCTTCGAATCTTTGATTCTCGAATTCTCCCCCGTGGTCAGACCTAAGTCTTTTGATTTTGGTATCATTTTGATTTTCAATCAATTTACAAAAGTTGTTAAATAGGTTCAGGGTTTCATCTTTGGTCCTTAGAAACCTGACCCAGGTGTACCTAGAGTAGTCATCAATTATAACTAAGTAGTATCGGTTTCCACTTAGTGACTTGGCTCCATGTGAATCAAATAGGTCAAGGTGTAGGAGCTCAAGTGTGGTTTGGGTTTGATCAGATTGGATCAATTTGTGACTAGACTTGGTTTGTTTGCCTTGATTACAGGATTCACATATTAGGTTTTCATTATTCTTAATTTTGGGGACACCTTTGACTAAGCCAAGTTGGGTAATTTTTGAGATAGTTCTTAGATTGGTATGACCTAATCTCCTATGCCAGAGTTTTGATTGTTCTAACTGTGTTAACATGCATTTGGGTATAAGGGGAAGATTTATAGTGTATACATTGTTTTTCCTAGTGCCCTTAAGCATGATTTCTGAGTCTTGTGCATTTCTAATCAGGCAATTAGAATTGTTGAAAGTAACTAAATAACCAGAGTCACATAACTGACTTATGCTAAGTAAGTTAAAATTGAAGTTTTCCACCAATAGAACTTTCTTAATAATGAAATTGGATTTAAGTTCAATATTACCTGACCCAATTACCTTGAGTGTATCATTGTTACCAAATGCCACTGAGCCCAGGTTTTTGAACTTGAGTTTGGTGAACTTCAATTTGTCCCCAGTCATATGTCTGGAGCACCCGCTATCTAACATCCATTGGTCCAAATCTTTATGTTCCTACACATAAAGAATTTTTGATGATTTGGATCCAATTTAAGTCAGGGATAGCTTAAATTGAGTTTCACTTCCTAGTCTGTCTCACCCCAGTCTAGGGTTTTCAATCACGTTAACCTTAAGGTTTTTGTGAGACAGGTTTGAGGGTAGAAATTAGTTTTGAAAAGGAATTTCAATTTATTTTCGAAAAAGTTATTTAATTTTGATAACAGATTTGAAAAAAATAGAAATTTTGAAAACAGATTAAGTGTTTTTCAAAAAGATAATAAGTTTGAAAAATAGAAGTTTTGAAAACAGATTAGAATCGATAATTATTTGAAATTTGAGTTAGATTCGAATTTGACAAAAGATAATTTGAATTTGAATTTCAGATATTGGCTTCCAGGTCTTGGCGAGGCACTAGGCCTTCTTTGGTCGTAGCCTTATGGGATCATCCACCCTTTCCTTGACAAAGCCTTTTAATGAAATTTCATTTTCAAATTAAATTAAGTCATTTTCTGGTCTAACTAGTTTGGGTCTTGGATCGGTAGCTTCGGCTGGTTTCACCAGTCTAAAGAGACCAAGTAGACTTGATCTTATTAGAGTTGGTTTCCCCAACGTACTATCATCTCACCTCCTCCCAATACTATGTTTTCAAGTTTCAAGTAATTTTAGTCCTTAAATCTAAGTATTCCTTAAATCTAAGTATGGCAATTTGCAAAAAATTAAATAAACAAACAATCAATCAATTAAAAAAATTATCTAATTATAAAAATTGTTTTGATTTTGGCTCCCCCTGGACTAAAGCCTCTGTATGGGTTAGGCAAGATGTGAATCTTGTCCTTGGGGATCCAAAATTGATTTGAACCAGTTGGTTTAGTCAGGCACAGTTTTGGCACCCATGCCTGAACCTTA
The DNA here is from genome assembly GCA_024364735.1 of Boesenbergia rotunda. NCBI lineage: Eukaryota > Viridiplantae > Streptophyta > Magnoliopsida > Zingiberales > Zingiberaceae > Boesenbergia > Boesenbergia rotunda. The sequence goes on along the minus strand of JAGFNQ010004127.1, from coordinate 205,348 downwards.
GGTCTTGACTGGTTCAGTACAGCAAAGTAAGATCTTTGCCGAGATTTGGTTCTATAGCCAAGTCCGGATCGGTTTAGAACAGACTTCTATTTTCCCAGAATCATATCAAGATTCTTGGAACCAGAAGTGAATCGTTCTAAAGCTGTTCTTAAGTCCCTAACTTGAGTTTTCAGGGAGGAATTCTCTGATTCAAGTTTTTCAACTTGATCAGGGGTTCCTTCCTGAATTTTCTCAGCTAAGGATTTAGAATCAGCTTCCTCTTTTAGGAGTTTTACTTCCTGTCGGAGGGACTCGTTTCGGAGTTTGGCTTTCGCCAAATCTCGGGATAGATAGGAAATAAGCGAATTCAATTGCAATTTTGAAAAACCCGTTACCCTTATTTCGCCGTCGTCAGAGAATGTCAGCTTGCCGTCGTCCCGGTCCGAGTCTGAGTCAGTCTCGATTTGATCCGAAGCGGTCAGGGCTAGAAGATTGGACTGGGGTGCTTCTTCTTCTTCTTCTGAGGAAGACTCGTCCCAGGTTGCTTGGAGTGCCTTCTTCTTTCTGGTCTTTTTGGACTCCTTTAGACTTGGACATTCAGTCTTGTAGTGGCCCTTCTTCTTGCATTCGTAGCAGATTACGTTGGGCTTTTGTTTGTCAGTTGCCGGTTCAGCTTGTCCGTCCTTTCTTCGGCTTGTTCTCCGTGTGTTGGTTTGGTTCTTCAACTTTTTGTAGTAGCTTCGAGCTATCCGGACCAGTTCAGATTGATCTTCTTCTTGATCTTCTGTTTCTGAATCTGAGGTAGATTCAGGTTCAACTTGAGTTTTCTTCTTGGTCGTCTTTCCTGTTTTCCCTGCAAAGAAAGCTATACTTTTCTCGACCAAATTGCAGTTAGTCTGTTCATGCAGCTCAAGTTCAGAAAATAACTCATCTAACTTAATTTTTGAAAGATCCCTAGAGACCTTGTATGCATCTACCATAGATGCCCACAAGGTGGTCCTAGGGAACGTGTTTAGGGCATACCTTATAAGATGACGGTTTTGAACCTGTTGACCTATTGCGTGAAGACCGTTCATCAGTTCCTGGATTCTGGCGTGGAGCTGGGCTGCTGTCTCGTTATCTGCCATTTTGATAGTGAAGAGCTTGTTCAGTAGCAGGTCCCGTTTGCTGATCCTCGTATCTGAAGTTCCTTCGTGGAGCTCAATTAGTTTAGCCCATAGCTCCTTTGCACTGTTGAAGGGGCCTACGCGGTTCAGCTCTTCTTTCGTTAGTCCGCATTGGAGAGTCTGGGTTGCTTTGGCGTCAGCTTCAATTTTGCGTTTAAGGGCAGTGTCCCACTCTGAGTAGTTTTGCGGTACACCTTCAGCATTTGTGGGAATCATCAGTCCAGACTGGATGATTATCCACATATCCACCTGAGTTTTCAGGTGGACCTCCATTCGACTTTTCCAGTAAGGAAAGTCTTCTCCACTGAAAAGTGGAGGTCTGGCGGTGCTAAATCCTTCTTGGATGGCCATTTGTTCTGAAATAGAAAAAAAACAACAAAAATATTCCAAGACTTGGTCTTGGATTAGTAGTGCCGGAAGAATAAATAAAACAAATTTCAAGTGGTGTTGCACCAACCTTGAATAAAACTCGAACGAAAATAGAATTTTTTTTTAAACAAATGAGAGAGAAAACGAAAGAAATCCGAAAAAATTTTCAAACTGGTGGTTGCACCAGGTTTGAATTCCCCGCTCTGATACCACTTGTTGGATCGAGAGATGCGATAGAGGGGGGGGTGAATGTCACAATCGTTCGGATTTAAAAGAAAGAGTAAGTGCGCGGCGGAAATAGAGACAAAATAACACAACGCTAACAAAGTCGTTTTTTACTTGGTTCCGAGCCTGGGTCGACTCCCTACTCCAAGGCCCACGGTCGTTGACCGTTTACTTGGGCAATTCTATAATGCGTAGAAAGAATACAGAGGAGAACTATAATTTACAATAAACAAAGATTACACTTCTGTATTTACCAACTCCCGGGGAAGGCTCGAGTTTTCGGTGCAGCGGGAGGTCGACGGCGCTTCGGACTTGAGTCGGGAAGTTCCTGGAGCAGAGCGCGGTCGTCAGAGAGTTTG